>JACXGM010040707.1:0-10249 GCA_016801145.1 Umbra pygmaea
TGTTCTCTCTGTTTATCTACAACTCTGTTCTCTCTGTTTATCTACAACTCTGTTCTCTCTGTTTATCTACAACTCTGTTCTCTCTGTTTATCTACAACTCTGTTCTCTCTGTTTATCTACAACTCTGTTCTCTCTGTTTATCTTCAACTCTGTTCTCTCTGTTTATCTTCAACTCTGTTCTCTCTGTTTATCTACAACTCTGTTCTCTCTGTTTATCTACAACTCTTTTCTCTCTGTTTATCTACAACTCTGTTCTCTCTGTTTATCTACAACTCTGTTCTCTCTGTTTATCTACAACTCTTTTCTCTCTGTTTATCTACAACTCTGTTCTCTCTGTTTATCTACAACTCTGTTCTCTCTGTTTATCTACAACTCTGTTCTCTCTGTTTATCTACAACTCTGTTCTCTCTGTATATCTACAACTCTGTTCTCTCTGTTTATCTACAACTCTGTTCTCTCTGTTTATCTAGACTCTGTTCTCTCTGTTGATCTACAACTCTGTTCTCTCTGTTTATCTACAACTCTGTTCTCTCTGTTGATCTACAACTCTGTTCTCTCTGTTGATCTACAACTCGGTTCTCTCCGTTGATCTACAACTCGGTTCTCTCTGTTGATCTACAACTCTGTTTTCTCTGTTGATCTACAACTCTGTTCACTTTGTTTATCTACAACTCTGATCTCTCTGTTTATCTACAACTCTGTTCTCTCTGTTTATCTACAACTCTGTTCTCTCTGTTTATCTACAACTCTGTTCTCTCACTGGCCCTCATTTATGAAATATGCGTACGACCTAAAACAGGCGTTTGACGGGCGTACGCCGATTCCTACGCAAGGCAAGGGATTTATCAATTTGAATGTGATCATAGGCTGCGATAAAGTCTCACGTCTGGTCTTACTTCGTGTATGCAAATTCTCTAGTGACTAGCGGTGTTCATGGTATAACCACCCGGTTCAGTGAATTGTTGAACCAGCAATCATTGATAAATGTGTCTGCATCGCAACTACCCCATATTGCAAATTACATTTAAGAATTGCGAATTAATTATATACAGCACTAAGTGCTGTAACCATTAGGTGGTTTATTTTTTCCCTTTCACTTCGCGGTTGCCTATAACATGAGGGCAGAAATTAGGCAAACAACAATTTCAATCAAATAATATATATATTATTTAAACAAGCGCTTTGGCAGTCCTGTAGTCGAAGCGATGGCAGATCTGGAGGACCTTAATTCGTGCTCTCTACATTGGGACCTTTCAGCGGGAGATCAGGGACAGGTCTGGTATATATCACAGCCAACAATAGTCGAAGTGTGCCAGCAGTTTTGGTGGCTATGAAGTCCCTTTCTGGTATATTCAAACTATGATTAAAAGACAATTTTATGAGATTGCTGGGTTTCCAATTGGGGCAAATTGGGCGATTGATTGTACTGCGTCTTTAGCCACCATCCATGAATGATTACGCATTTATCAATCGCAAAAACTTTAATTCAATCAACGTTCAGATCTTATGTGATTCCAGGATGTTGGTTCTGAATATGGTGGCCCGGTGGCCGGGTGGAACGCGCGTCTTTATTTTTCTAAACTGCAGCATTGGAACAAGGCAACAGGGCGCACTGCATAGCTGGAGTCATCTCCTCGATGAGTTATGCCCTCGTAATTATTATAATAATAGTTTTATTATACTATTTTTTATAATAGTTCTACATAGTTATTTGGTGAAAAGGTTGAATGTGAATCCTCTTGGTGAAAAAGGTTATGCCCTGACTGAGTACCTAACACCGCTTGCAAATCCCCAAACAAGCAGGAGCGCAGGTTCAACAGTGCGCACATAGGCACACAAACCACAGAGTTATGTATTTGCACAAGGGCAGGTGGCTCTGTCTTGGGTAAGCGGGGTGGGGTGGGGGACTGCTATACACACCAGAGCAGGCCTGTAACATAATTATGGCATGCAGGGTTCTCCACGATATTGCGGTGGAGAACGGTGCCATTCAATGAAGATCAGAGGCCACATCAGCCACCATTGGGGGCTCTATGAAGGACACAGGATCTTTTTCTGAGCTTCTAATATAGTAAGTGCTATATTTGGTAAGAAAGCTACTTAAAGAATACAACATGGATGTTTAGTGAAAATAATTCATTTATTTGAAATACACTTCAGGTTATCGTTAATCGCTTTCAATGACTATAGCAGTAACCTCAGTCAACACTGCATTTTACTTGAACAATCGACGCCTGATTTTAAGCTTCGAAATAAAACCAAGCGGTTGACCTGCACCTGAGACCTGAGCGTCTTTAATTTATCTCAGAGAAAATCCTTTTCCTTGCCGGATTTCGCTTATCCATGTCGTAAATTCTAAGGGCGAGGGCTCTAATCCATGCATATTTGTGGGCGTGTTTTTTAAATTACGATTGTTTTCAACCGTCTTATTTATAAACAGCCGGTCATTCGTGAGCTGGAATTGGAGTGATACAAAGGTTTTGTAAATCACACGTGAGTCTCGTCGTAAGATGATTTCTGCGCTCAGATCTACACTGATTTCTACGCACGTTTGATAAATGAGGGCCCTTGTGTTTATTGACAGCTATGTTCTGTTGGTTTTCTTCTGCTACTGTACATTCAGCTTTGCTTTCTATAGCACAATTTTCTCTGTTTTCTATGGCTCTGTTAAATCCTGTGACTTGTCCCTTTTAGTTTGTTTGGCTCTTTGTTTGGTTTCCCTCTGTCCACCTCTATGTTTCTTCAGTTATTGTTACCTATTGTTATGTGCTGTGCAACTTGGTATCCAGAGATTATCCCTCTTCACAAAATTACAGCTAAAGCTGTGATAAAAGCTCTGATCAAGTATTCTTCCACCTTTGGTCTTCCTAAAGTGCTGCAAACAGAATCAGGAACTAACTTTATGTCAAAGTTATTTGAGAGAGTGTTGAACCTTGTCTGCTACCCACAAAGTACCCAGTGCTTACCAACACTGTCACCAGACTCTGAAGTCTATGCATGGACACCAAGAACGATTGGGATGAATGTGTGCCCCTTGTGTTGTTTGCCATCCGTGAGACAGTACATGGATCCCTTGGGTTCAGCCCAGCGGAACTCATCTTTGGTCATACAGTTCGTGGTCCAGTGAAAGTGTTAAAGGAGCAGATGTTGTCAACTGACTCCTGCCCTCCTAAGAGAAATATTTTAGACTATTTAAGTCGAGTTCATGAATGGTTACATAATGCCTGCACTCTAGCCAAGAAAGACATTTCTACTTTGCAGAAAAATATTAAACAGCATTATGATCACAACAGTTTCCCGTTCCCTCCAGCCAGGTGACCAACTTATGGTTTAGATGCCTATTCCTGTTTTATCTCTTACTGCCTGTCCCTCTGGCCTATACTTGGTGGAGAAGAAAATAAGTGATAACGACTATGTCCCCAAAACACCTGACCGCAGATGTCACTCTCATGTACAGTGCATCCGGAAAATATTCACAGCGCTTCACTTTTTCCACAATTTGATATGTTTCACCTATATTCCGAAATGGATTAAATTCATTATTTCCTTCAAATTCTACACACAATACCCCATAATGACAATTTGAAAGAAGTGTGTTTGAAACCTTTGAAAGCAAATTTTTTTAAAATATTAAAAGAAAAAAGCACATGTACATGCCTCTGCTCTATACTTCGTTGAAGCACCTCTGGCAGCAATTACAGCCTCAAGACTTTTTGAGTATGATGCTACAAGCTTGGCACACCTATTTTTGGGCAGTTTCTCCCATTCGTCATTGCAGGACCTCTCAAGATCCATCAGGTTGGATAAGGAGCATCTGTGCACAGCCATTTTCAGAGTAAACATTGGGTTCTTGGTCAGCTCTAGGAAGAGTCTTGGTGGTTCCAAACTTCTATTTACAGATGATGGAGGCCACTGTGCTCATTGCAATGAGGACCTTCAATGCTGCAGATATTTTTCTGTACCCTTCCCCAGATCTGTCCCTCGATGCAATCCTGTGTCAGAGGTCTACAGACAATTCCTCTGACTTCATGGCTTGGTTTTGCTCTGACATGCACTGTTAACTGTGGGACCTTATATAGACAGTGGGGTGCCTTGATAAATCATGTCCAATCAACTGAATGGACCACAGGTCAATCAGGTTTGGGAAACATCTCAAGGATGATCGGTGGAAACAGGATGCACCTGAGCTCAATTTTGAATGTCATGGCAAAGGCTGTGAATACTCATGTACATGTGTTAAACACACTTCCTTCACTTTGTCATTATGGGGAATTGTTTGTAGAATTTTGAGGGAAATAATTAATTTAATCGATTTTGGAATAAAGGTGTACCATAACAAAATGTGGAAAAAGTGAAGAGTGGTGAATACTTTCTGGATGCACTATATGTAACATTAACATGTTGAAAACTTATCATGCCAGAGATAATAAAAGACTGCAGATGATGGCAGGGCCTGCTGCCTCATCTGGGGCTGCTACAGGATTGGTTCCAGACACTGTAATGAATGTGGATGCTGAGGATGGTCTGGAATTGCAAAACACTCTCCCCTCTTTTTTGAATGTGGCCAATCAGAGGCCACAGACCATCAATTACCCATCTTCCACCATTTCATCAGTGGCCAATCAGAGGTTACTTCCTCCTATTTAAACCCCTTTGTTGTTGCCTAACGCCCGGAGACATGTGATGGTGTTAGGAGGATATCTGTTTGTGATGGAGAGTGAGAGTGGATTTTGCTTAGGTCCCATTTACATTCCAAAAGCTTTCAGCCCCATTTTCAAGACTGCTTGAGAAAGGCTTGAGATGAGACGCAAATGTAGTCTGTAAACTTGCGGGTCTCTGGAACTTCAGAGAGAATTTCACTAGTTTTTTCTTCTCCCAATTGATCATGTCCACTTACCCCTGAACCTGCCTTCCCCCTGATATCAGATTTTTATCACATTGCTCATTTAACACAGAAGTCCTTAGTCAGTACATGTGAGAAAGGATTACACATCCACCAACTATACTTCCACAACTTTACACAAGGAGCCACTGAAGAGCAACGTGGCATGGTACGCTAGTCTGACTTACCTACTCCCTTAACCCGGCCAGCGCTGTACCAATTCGCGGCACCGGTGCTTGAGCTCTGAGCATAGATGGAAGAAGCAAAGCACTACACCACATGGAGCACAACAGCTCTCTGTCTTCTCAAGCTATGTTCTCCCTGTTTTCAACAGATTTTTTATCAATGTTTTCTACAGCTCTGCTATGTTACCACAGTCAGTCATACGTGTGCAAGAGCATTGGAGTGTGTACAAAAGGAAACATGACACTATTCTGCACATGCTTGTAGGGGATTACTATTTATTTGCATTTTCCATAGTTTATGTTCCCCAGTATCACTATCCACAATTGTATAACCCTGGTCTGTGTTAGTGTTCTCTGTCCTGTTCTGTGTGTTTGTTCCCTTCAGTTTGTGTTAGTCTCTCTCTCTTGTGGTGCCTTTGTTGTCTTTATTCGTTGTCTGTGTTGAATAATGTTTGTGGCCACTTTAGATAATTTGTGGATATTGAGAAGCTCTCTATTGTTGGTTTGGTCTATGCATAATCTCTTGTGGTCAGTGTTCATTGTGTTGTGACAGAGACTTGAGCTCTGTTGCTTCATCTTTTAGTCTCTGAGGGTACTGTGGCAGTCAGAGCTGTGTTTAGTATATTATTGTAATTGGTAGGCCTATGTAGTGTGATAGTAACATAGTCTTCAGTATGTGTTTATTGTCTACATCTTATATTGTCCTATTGTCATTAAATAACGCATATTCTTTTTTTCACAGGGAGTGAGGAGTAGCTTAGAGCCGCTCCGGAGTCTACATCACTCGTAGGGTAACTTCCTGGTATAAGCACACTAGTTACATCTGGGCAGATCACCAACTCTAACTTCAGTTAGGGCGCCTTGACCGCGTGCCAGTTTAAATTACTGTTTTGTGTTTAGGAGATAGGACAGGTTAGGGGGTGGGGGATCTTCATATTACTTTCTTTTCTTTGGTACCATCCAATTCTCCTCATCTCCCTACATTTTACCGTGTCTATAATAAAAGCCCTTGTTAAAACAGTATTCTGCTCTCTCTGTGTGCTTGCTTGCACCTATGACCCCATACCTCGTTTGCTGCCCGCGGGGTGCTCCTGGGAAATGGGTTTGACATCCCCTCCCCTCACGGGGAGCAGAACGTAACACATTCAAAATATGAATCAAATGTGAACACGGTGTGTGCAAATGTTTGGGCACCCTGTCAATTAATGCTTGGTAAAACCTACTTTGGCAGATATAACCTATTATTGAATTTGGAATTTCTTGAAGGCAATGACATATTCTGGGCCTTAGCATTCATCTTTTTAAGAAGAAAAGGTAAAATTTTCCCAAATTTGTTAGCCCAAATACATGTGTCATGTGTTCATAGTTGTGAATCTATAATGAATGTAAATGTAACCTAATCCTGCATTAAATGTAGCAGAAGGGTGTAAGGTTTCACTTTTTACTATGTAGAGGTCAGGTCAACTTCTCTTTACAGAAAGATTAATTGGAACATCATTTTTCCAGGGATGCAAAATATTTGCACATATGTAACAAAACTATTAAAACTCAGATGGAAAATTGGCTCCTGTTCTATGTTTCCTACAGCTTTGTTCTATGTTCCCTAAAGAACCATTCTCTCTGGTTTATTAGAGCTCATTTATATCTCCCTCTTATTTCTGCAGCTTTTACTTTGATCTCTCTGTCTCTCTAGGGAACAATTTTCCTTTTGACTTCCTATACACTGCTCAGAAGACATTAAGGGAACAAGAAATGATCACTGTATAACACCAAGTAAATTAAACTTCAAGGATATCGATCTGTCTAGTTAGGAAGAATAAGCGATTGTGACTCAATGGCACCTGTTTTGGTGCAAATGAAAATGAAAACAGTTGCATTGGAGAAGCAAGACAACCCCCAAAAAGTAAATGGTTTTGCAGGTGGTGGCCACAGACTTTTTGCTCTCTCCGGACTGATTTTGCTAGTGTTCGTATTACTACTGGTAGCATGAGGCGGTACCTGCAGCCCATTCAGGTTGCACAGGTAGTCCAGCTCCTCCAGGATGACACATCCATACATACCGTCATAAAGTTTTGCTGTGTCTTCCAGTACAGTCGCAAGAGCATGGAGGAGATACCACACTGCAAAAAATCCTGTCTTATAAATCTTGTTCTATTGGCAAAAAAGTTTATTTATCTTGTATTCAGGTCCAAAAATCTAATCAACCTTAAAATAAGTGTCACAAGTGTTGATGATGTTACAGGTGTAGGTGTTGGAGAGACAGAGGCCAATGCAGGGGAAGTGTGTTATAATATGTTTACTGAACACTTGAATGCAAGGAACACCATCATAGATACATACAGGTACTGACTAACACGTATATCGAAGCTGCACAACGGATATGTATAAAGCTTTACTATGCTCTAACGCGGCATAGACGCGAATGCTAAACACAGAGCGTAGACCTGACTCAAGATAACGTATCAATTGTGTACGAAACTTAGTAGTGAAGACATCAATCAATAATGAACACCTGCAATGTCCGTCAGTCCCATAACAACTTGTAATGCAGCCAAACTCACATTCTATCACCCAAACTAACAGGACTGGAAGTCACAATATTGCGTGTCAACCCTCTGGACAAAGAAGCTGATATAGCTTTCTTAATTACAAAGCGCAAACCTGTGTGGAGTAATCAACCAATACCGTTCACGTGCGTAATGGAAACTACCAAAGAGTAGCTGCCCTAATTGATGACCAGAGGGTCATACGCAAATCACAACACACAATAAATATAATTAACTAAAGTGGATAACCATACATACAACCAATACATAATCAGTCCCATACATATCCCGCCACGATGCATAAAATAACTTATACATCATGACAGTAAGACATATTTTCTTAACAAGCTATACTTGTATTAGATAATAATACTTTTCAGTAAATATGCCTTGAAAATAAGTGAAATTTATCTTGTTCCATTAGCAGATTATTTTACTTATTACAAGCAAGAAATATATTTTATTCATAGTTTTTTTTACTTATTTTGTAAAGTCATTTATTGCAGTGCAGGAGACGGGCTGTTACACCGGGAGACCTGGACAGGGCCGTAAAAGGGCCTCAACCCAGCAGCAGGACCGGTATCTGCTCCTTTGTGTAAGGAGGAACAGGAGGAGCACTGCCAGAGCCCTACAAAATGACCTCCAGCAGGCTACTGGTGTGCATGTTTCTGACCAAAATGAGGGTGGCATGAGGGCCCGATGTCCTCTAGTGGGACCTGTGTTCACAGCCAGCACTGTGCAGCTAGACTGGCATTCACCTTAGAACACCAGATGAGAGCAGGTACCCATTGAGCACAAGTTACAGATTTGAAAGTCTGGAGGTGAATGCTATGTTGCCTGCGACATAAACCTGTCCACTACACACCCAATGGGGTGGGCAGGTCGATCCAAACATATAGATACTATGTAGAACTGCCAGTGCAATGTTCAGTTGCTGTGAAAACACACAAACACACACACACTATTGAGCATTGCTTAAATGTCACAGCCTACCTGACTATTGTTGCTGCCCATGTGCTTCCCTTTATGACCACAGCGTACCCATCTTCTAACAACTAAAGCAGGAAAACACACCAAGCTCACATCATCTCAAACTGGTTTCTTGAACACGACAATGAGTTCACTGTACTCAAATGGCCTTCATTGTCACCAGATCTCAATTCAATCTAGTATCTTTGGGATGTGGTTGAACAGGAGATATGCATCATGGGTTTGCATCATGTCAAATCTGTAGCAACTGTGTGATGTATTAATGTCAATATGGACCAAAATCTCTGAGGACTGTTTTCAGCACCTTGGTGAATCTTGTTTCTAGCACCTTCTTGAAGTGGCCGGTGAGCGTAGAAAGCCACTTGAAACTGTCTCTCTAGAACAACACTGAAACATTTTTTTGTGAATTGTGAGTACATGTACCGTATTTAAAGAAGAAATAACTAATTATTTCTAGCGAGGTACTTTCTTATAATAAAGAAAGAATGACTAGAACAAACACTATTATTTGTCAAGAATTAATGATTTGTAAAACACTATGAACGGTGGAGAAAAACAAGTGAGTAATTCCTGCTCTCTTTCCTCTCCAACGCATGTAGCCACCTCTTCACAAACAGTTCAGTTGCTGAGTGTTAAATGTGTGCAGTTCAACAGTTTTGAATATGTGAATTAAAATCGTGTTGAATGTGTGCGGTTCAGTAGTGGGGAAAATGTGCAGTTCAGTAGTGGTAAAGATGTCAATTTCAGAAGTGGTGAATATATATGCATTTCAGTAGTGGTGAATGTGTGCAGTTCAGTAGTAGAGAATATGTGCAGTTCAGTAGTGGGGAATATGTGCATGTCAGTAGTAGTGAATGGGCCCAACGCACAGTGGACTTTTCCCTCAACAGACACAGGAATGAGAATATGTGGATCATTAAATTAGGGAATGAACTTGCGCTCCCGGGGGCGGTTCGGCAAAAAAGAGGAGGCGTGTTCTGGTGCACACTGGTGAATATGTGCAGGTCAGTAATGGGGAATATGTGCAGGTCAGTGGTGGTGAATATGTGCAGGTCAGTGGTGGTGAATATGTGCAGGTCAGTAGTGGTGAATATGTGCAGGTCAGTAGTGGTGAATACGTGCAGGTCAGTAGTGGTGAATACGTGCAGGTCAGTAGTGGTGAATACGTGCAGGTCAGCAGTGGTGAACACGTGCAGGTCAGCAGTGGTGAACACGTGCAGGTCAGCAGTGGTGAATACGTGCAGGTCAGTAGTGGTGAATACGTGCAGGTCAGCAGTGGTGAACACGTGCAGGTCAGCAGTGGTGAATACGTGCAGGTCAGCAGTGGTGAATACGTGCAGGTCAGCAGTGGTGAATACGTGCAGGTCAGCAGTAGTGAATACGTGCAGGTCAGTAGTGGTGCAACGGATCATCATTGATCCGTGATCCGTTCGGATCAATATCTTCGGTTCGGGACACACGTGATCCGCGGATTGATTACTGAAATAAGAAAGTTTTGCGCATGTTCAGTCCGCTCACAGCATGGTCATGGCGAGCGGAGGAACGGAGGAGCTTGGACGTCCCGCGTCATTTAAATCCCCTGTATGGGAGAATTTTGGCTTCCTTGTTAAATATAATGAAGGAAAGAGGTTAGTGGATAAAACCGT
>JACXGM010040708.1:0-10249 GCA_016801145.1 Umbra pygmaea
CTTGTTATTAGGTGATCTCCTAGCAGTATATATGCCTGCCACTTCAGATAGGAACTGTTGAGTATTGTGCCTTGTCACTATTATCTATGTTTGTTGTTTTTCCGGTGTTCTAAGTTGGATATTGTGCCCGTGTTATTTCTGTATGGTGAATAAACACCGCTGCCTTGCAACTGCTTCCTGCCTATATTATCGTGACACTAAGATACCCGCACGTTTTCGTTTTTAAATGGTTTAGGTAAGTAACAGATGTCGGATGGGTTCCTTCAGAAAATAGCAGAAGGGAAGGAAAGGTTAGCACGAGGGGGGGAGACATGTAAAGTTGGTCAAAAGCATTTATTTCACGCAGTTTGTCGAAATGACAATCATTTATAAATTATATCATGTTAATACAATGTAAATGCAAGTACAGTGCATATATTTTCGTCGTGTTTGAATGTGCAACTAGGGGTAAATTTGTACGGAACACAGCGAGTCTACTATAATGGTCTACTATAATGGTCATTTACACAAAGACATTTTACATTTTACGTTATTGAAACCCTGGTATGTGTTTACAGCCATGCACAGTGCACAAAGTATGTAATTAATATTTCCTACTGTCTTTTCATAACAGTGTGTGTTTGGTGTGTGTTTCAGATCTTTCAGCTCTTGGCTAATTGCCGCTACAGACCATCTGTTTGGGCATTCAATCGATCAACCGAGTGGTGGGATGTGATTGTTTCTGGGTTCACAAACACACAGTGGGTGCAGAACTTCAGAATGTCAGAAGAAACCCCTAAGTAAAACTCCCAGCCTCAGAAATTCTGTTCCGAGGTGCTAAATAATCTCAGGCAAATTTAAAAAACCTCATCTGTCTCTTTTCTGCCTAAAACTAAACTATATTTGTATTAAAAATATTCACAATTTCCTTACCTCTTTGTTCAATGCACAATGAATGCCCCCCTAGTGATATGAAAACTCTGCTAAACTGATTTCTTTAATGCTCTCAATAACCTGCAAAAAGGAATGAAGAAATTACAAGCATCTTCTTGAAATGATGCATTCGTACAGCATATACATCCACCAAAAATGTTGCTTGGTCCAGTATTTCTGGCCTTAGAAATACATATTTCGGTAACAATTTATTTTGAGAGTCCAAAAAGTATATCTGTAGATGCCCTACTCTTAAACTACACAATTAGTTGCTTATCAACATATAGTTTCTTGATAGTCATATCATCAACAAACAATCTGTAGAGCACCTACAAATGGAATTACGGACTCTCCAAGTAAAGTGTAACCCATTTTTGAATAATCTTTTGAATTTGTGCTGATGATGTGCTGATGTCATCTAGGCAAATAAAATGTTACATTTATAAATGCAAGGCACTGGACTTGTCAGAGCCCTGATGCTGAATCACATCCCTGGCTATTGGGGGCAGACAGCGAATGATAATCCTAGCCTGACCGCAGCCTCACTGGAGACGCCTTGTAATCAGTATGCTCTCTGCTATGGGTACCCACAAAACCTATGGCCTAAGCTCAAAGCAAAACTGCAGTCTAGCATATCAAGTAAGAGGTGGAGGCGGAAAGAATGAATTAAATGTACTGTGTGAGGCGTTTGTGTTTCAGATGGAAGATGAACTGCAGCCTCTTTAAACTTGATTTGGTTGGTTTCATTTGGTTTTAGTTTTTTACCGCAACTTAAAAAAAATAAAAATGAGCAAGACTGTCTGAAGCAAGGTTGAAATGGGCAACGAGAGAGGGGCTGTATAAACAGAAGGTGTATCACTGTGCATCCAAATGTGCAGTATCACAGGATTTTGTAAAATATATTAGAAAATCGTCACATACACATGAAAAATCAATACTTTTTTATGACTTCAGATGCCAGAAGAAAGGTTTATTTGAACCAGGACGAGGGCGGAGCTGTGAAAAAATAACACATTGGTTTTTACTTCATATCCTAACCATAACCAAGATCCTTACCTTAAAAGGACAATTCCGGGCAATTTCAAAACGTAGCTCTGTTGTTTGCATATCTGAAGTGCTGTCAGTAGCGTTAATAACTCAAACAATCTGTACTGCCAAAACCGTGTTTACCTTTTTGCTGCCAGTATACAACCATTACGCATGTATGGGGCAAGTTAAAAAACGTCCTTTGAGCCTCTAAACTTGTTTGAAATGTCATTACTAGTCCATATCCATGTGCAGGGATTCCTTTTAGTGAACACAGCAAATTTGAACAAATAACTTTGTTTACATACCTCTGTTTATTCCCATTTTCCAGTGAAGTCCACACTTGTCGATTGTCAAAGTCATACAATGCAAAAAAAATTATTTGCAGTGGTCCATAAACTACTTTCACAACATTGATCGGCTGTAACCTGACACTTGCCTTCATAGCTCCCAACAGTTTAAGTTCAAGAGCCAAAGAAGGGGTGTAAGGTTACCTGGCTGACTTTCTACATTATATTGGCATAACCACAGCAAATAGTTTTTTTGCTGAAAAATACGTTTTGGAATAATGCATTGTATGGCTTCATATTTGCTGTGTTCACTATAAGGAATCACTGCACACTTTCCCAAACCTTAATGTTAACCCCATCTAACGTATATTATGCCTTAATATTATATTAAGCAGAATCTTCAAAATCATGCAATGTACACTAATTTATTCCTTCAGTGCAGCGCTGAAAATATTGTCACATATACACAAAAAATACTTTTGTATTAAAAGAACCATTTACGAAAGAAAACATTCTTAGCTAATATTCCCCTATTATCGGCCACTTATAATGGTTAGAGGAATAAAATATCCTCAAGCCCTAAATTGACATGCACTGAAAGTATACCCTTTCAGCTATTTCATACAAATATGTGCAGGGTACATGAAGGCTTGCAGCCGAAACGCGTAAGCAACTTATTTATATTATTTTCAATTGCCTCCATGTGAATATAGCAATATTGGTGCTCAACTATATTCCGTCCATTAGAAGTAGGTGTGCAACCTTGCTCCGTCTTGGAGTATTAAACCTCAGTATACACTATTTAGGTTAGCACCCAAAAGTCAAGTCTCTTGTGTGAGTGCATTTCCTTTTCATTTTTCTATTTCCAATGTGCAGGGTATGTTTTTTGCCTTCAGAACTGCATTCATTTTAGTGGCATAGATCCAACAAGGTGCCCGATCAGATTGGGGTCTGGTGAATGTGAATTCTATTTGAGGGTAGTGAATTCATCTTCATGTTCAAGAAACCAGTTTGAGATGATGTGAGCTTTGTGACATGGCATGTTATCCTGCTAGAAGTAGCCATTAGAAGATGGGTACACTGTGGTCATAAAGTGATGGACATGGTCAGCAACAATACTCAGGTAGGCTGTGGCTTTTAAACAATGCTCAGTTGGTACAAAGGTGCCAAACGGGTACCAAGAAAATATCCCCCGAACCATTACACCACCACCAGCCTGAACCGTTCATGGAAGGCAGGATCGATCCATGCTTTCATGTTGTTTCAACCACATTCTGGCCCTACCTGAATGTCACAGCAGAAAACGAGAGTCATCCGACCAGGCAATGTTTTTCAAATTTTCTATTGTCCAATTTTGGTGGGCCTGTGCAAATTGTAGCCTCACTTTCCCATTCTGAGCTTGACAGAATTTGCACCCAGTGTGGTCTTCTGCTGCCAAATACCATTGTCATGTTCTCCCCCTCCTGGCTGGACTGTATCAGTGATGCAGACTCTGTGTTCTATGTTGGTTGCCCCACGGAATGTTTTGTCACATCACATTTAGTTTCAGCCAATAGGTCACTGTATCTCTATCTGCATTACACAGCTGTTACCATTAGTCATTAGTTCCAGTATTTAGTTTCTGTGTGTGTTTGTGTTGGTGGTCCACAAAGATGGCAAAAGTATTCACTTCCCGTACTCAAGTAGAAGTACAGATACTTGTGTTAAAAATATTCTGGTAAAAGTAGAAGTACTGATTTAACTTCTTTACTCAAGTAAAAGTAACAAAGTACAGGTTTGGCAATTTACTTAAAGGTACAATATGTAGTTTTCCAAAACAATAACAAAAGATGTACTTTGCAAAAAGACATCTAGCAAAAGAAAAATGTCAAGTGATTGGCATACCCCTCAAATCTGTAGATATGCATGGATTTGTCCTGAATCCCTTAAAGAACCTGGGAGCAGGTAGTGTATACAGACCTTCTGTATAGTGTAACGTGTCATAATGTAATAGTGTATAGGACAAATATACACACCTGTAATGTTTAACGTGTCATAACGTTATTGTGTGTAGGACAGTGAGTAAGTGAAATAGTGTGTGTGTGTGTGTGAAGAGAGAGACCGCAAGTGATCAAATATATACCTCAAATTTGCCGCACATTCGCCAGGAGTCATTTTTCATGCATACTATGTCAAACATCTCTCTCTTATAGAAATGTCTTACTTGTAAAAGTAAAAAGTCGGCACAAAAATAAATAGTAAATTAAAGTTAAAAAAATTGTACTTCGTTACTTCCCATCTCTGGTGGTCCATGAATGCTAGAGCTATTTTGACTCAATTTCCCATTTGTATCTGCCTCCTTCATCACAGCATACGTTACAAAATGAGCAACCTACAAAGAAAGAGGAGTCAGGGAAGGCTGAAAGAAGCATAGGCAGGGCTGGAGGTTTGGAGTCCAGTGAGGAAGAGGACACCAGTATTCCGCCAGTACTTCGGCTACCCACCATCAGAAGCAGGGACGATGGGGTAAATGGACATGGTTTTCCCAACCGATTTTTGAGGGAGGGTGGCCTATGGGCCATTTTAATGTGTGGGGGCAATGGTCGGGCCACCTCCTGGGCGAAGAGGATGAGCTGCTGCAGTTACAATGGCACGGACATGGTAGGATTATGGAGACCCGGGTCTCTGGTCATTGGAGAAGGACGTGTATGACAACAACGACCAGAGTGAACATCGGACCTGGTCGGGGGAGGACGAGAAGGATGGCGAGAAAACCAGGGACTGTGGGCTGCTAGCCAATTACCCACCATACTTACAGCTAGTTCCCTTGTGTCCACCAGCTCCTCAGGCGAGGTCTGTTAGCCAGCTGGAGAGCTCTATTCCATCACTGATGCCAAGGCTAGTATAATAAGAATAAGCTAACAACAACTTGTCCACCATTGCCAAATGCATTGACTTGCTGCCATGTGATTGGCTGATTAAATATCAATATCAAACATACCATTGAGGGTGAGTTTGTTTTACTTTAGAACATCCCTTGCAGGCAGGTACTTTACCTCCACGGCTCCTCCACTCCCACTTCCAGACGTTTTTTTATATGTACTTTCTTTGCTTTATTGTGATGGAAGTACATAGTTATATAACTAGCCTTTTTATTTCAAAAGTCGCAAAGCTGAGAGCAGAAAAATCAGTCTGGCCAAGAGCCCATTCAAGCCCATTTCCAAATTTTGCATATCGAGGCACTAATCACAACCGTTGAGGCGGGCTTTACGCGATTACGATAGCGCTGCTATATACTGTCATTGGTTGAAGCAGACAATAGCAACGATGGCTGCCACAATGGAACATCCGGAACATCCCTTGTTTGAATCAACTATCGCATCTGTTTTAAGAGATTTGAACATTTCCTTTTTGTTAAAATCTAAGCAAAGAACAACACTCGAAGCCTTCATATCTAAAAAGATTTTGCAGTCTTGCCGACTTGATTTGGCAAAAGTCTGATATATCCAATTGCACCGAGAGGCATTTGAGCAGCGTCCATTGGTGACCGAGAGGCATTTGAGCAGCGTCCATTGGTGAGCCCCTTTGGAAATGGGCTGTGAATTAACCTTGCCTAGTTACAACTGAGAAGGGTCTGGTGTCAACCAGGCTATATCCAAGCAACAAAAAATCTGAGTCCAAGCAGAAAGTTTGAGCACAAGCAGCGCAAATCCAAGCGTGAGCACGGACTATTCAAGTGTGAAAGCAAGGTATTGAGGGAAATTATTACAAAATCTAAACATAATGTCTTTAAGAGAAGCTCACAAATTGAAATTATGCGCTTTTGAATAAAGATAGGAATATAACTTATAATTTTCACTGATTATTTTACAACTACAACACTCTGTTTTTATAATTCAACATTTTGAATCTTCATGTAATTCACCTGTTTGAAGCGAAGAAGACACACTGTCATATCCGAAAATATATAGACGGAATAACACAAATGTGTGATGCAATCGTTTCCTTTAAACCGTTCGCCAGCTTTATTTGAAAGTCAATGGAATTAGAAACATTCTTGTGCAGGGGTTTCGTTTGCGCAGTTGTGGTCAATGGAGTGCATATAGGGTTGGGTGTCTGTGGTGTGCGTGTGGGTTGGGTGTCTGTGGTGTGCGTGTGGAGTGTGTGCGGTGTTGAGTGTCCGTGGTGTGGGGTGTGCGTGTTTGTGCGGTCTGCGTATAGGGTTGGGTGTCTGTGGTGTGCGTGTGGAGTGTGTGCGGTGTTGAGTGTCCGTGGTGTGGGGTGTGCGTGCGGTCTCCTTATGGGGTTGGGTGTTCGTGGTGTGCGTGTGGGGGGTGTGTGCGTGCGTGTGGGGTGTGTGTGTGTGTGCGTGTGGTGTTGGGTGTCCGTGGTGTGCGTGTGGTGTTGGGTGTCCGTGGTGTGCGTAAAAGATTAAGAAGCAAACAAGTAAAAGCAAAGCAAATTTTAAGACATCCAATTCCAATTGTGACACAGGAAAACATGACTTACCTCCTCCTCAAAAAACAGTCCTGGCCATCTTTGCTTGATTGTTGACACCAGCGGCTGATCCTGCACAATTTCCTTTCTCCTCAAGGAAAATGTTGTCTCCATCTTTGCATTCAAAACGGTCAAGCTCAAATTTCTCTTTTTCACTTCTTCTTCCATAAATGACCTTTCCTTCTCCAATTCTTCTTCATCCAAACCAACAGGATGGTCGGGAAGAAAGTTGAGTTTAGTTCTTCTGGGTCTCTTGAGAGATCCTCGAGATGAACCTTGTCTAGAGTGGGTATTCACAACCATCTCACTGCATCCTGCATTGCGGAGTTTCTGACGATAATTAGCCATTTTAAACTTCAGGCTCATTTTCCGTGCTTCACATCCTGTCGTGTCAGATCCTGGGTCTTTGAGACTGGGGTGTTTTTCTACCAAAGCACATGCAACCTTCTCTAGTTCAGAGTTTTTTGGGTAAGCTTTGAAAGAGTACACAGTTTCAGACAATTTGTCCAAGATATTCATTTTCATGTCTCTTGGAACAATCAAAGCTGTTCCATTTTCTTGAAGATCTTCGTTAGCTTTTTTCAGCCTCAACTCCACATCATATGAAAAGGAAGGCACTGGAAACATGCTTGGCCACTGCTCAAATCTAGATATAGAGAGAGGAGAAACTGAATGGGGTAATGAAGCTGATGACTGAGTGGATGTCATGCTTGTATCCACAGTGAAATCTGAAAGGTGAGCATTGTCCACCACTGGGCTTAAAACTACTTCCCAGTGGATCCTCAAAGTAGCCTTGTCTTTTGGAAGCTCTGTGATGTCATGTAAAGTACAAAGTTCATTGTTGAAGTCAGGGTCTTCATACTGGATAACAAAAGTTCCCATTATCTGCAATTTTAACTGCAGAGAGTTCTTCAATTGACGATGATGTCGGTATTGATAACTTCTGATGTTGTCAGGTGAGAGAATGACTCGAAGTAACATAGTTTCCTGGGAAAGAAAATTAAAAGATTCGATTTTAGAAAAGTAAAAATCTCTTAGCAGACACCATAATCTTTCCACCTACATTGTATGATGCCAGAGGGTAGAAATCAATGAGATCTTGTGGGTTGACAATGGCTACATTGCAGAAAGTACTTCCAACTATTTCATATGCTCTAAAATGTTCAAAGTACCATGAAGAAAGTTGTTCCACTATGAATGAGACCTCTGTGCCAACAACCAGAATACTGTGAATTCGACCAAACTCTGGAAAGCCATCACAAAGTCCAATTGGTAGAATCATTCCTTTACTATACAAAGTCCGCAGCCGCGGTTCAACAGCTGACAATTTGACCACTTTCAATTTTTCAACATGCAATGGTGCTTTGAAGAAATTTTGAGCGTCCAAAGCGAAAGCAATCATTGACTGATGCCTACTTGCCAACGTTTTGAGGGGATTTTTGAAATTGCGGGTGTCGTGCACCACCCGCTTGAAGAAGCTATGCTTCGCTTCATACCGCATTGTCCACAGATCAGCCAAAGGGCCAAAACAGCGGATTAAGTGTGGATAATGCTCAAGGTAATGATGTTTAGGTATAAACCTTTCATTGGGAAAAACATCAGTGAACAACTGGCGATGATCAGAAATTTTACTCTCTAGATAACAGAGAGATGCTTCTGAAAGCTTTGAACTAACCACTAATTCCACAATGTCTTTTAAGTCCATTAAAAGTTGCCATGCTTTTTCATCCTCAGGCACCAAACCACCTACCATGAGAGGGAGCAGTCTAATTAAGGCCCAATTTTTATGTGCATTTCCTCCAACTGTTTTTTTCAAGTGAAATGTCTTTGGAATTCTTTGAGGGCGATTCACTTTATCTTAATATGAATATTGAAATGATTGGATGATGTTATTGAGCTGATCAAATGTAAAGTACTTGGCACCAATCAATTTCTGCAGACACAAAGCCAATTCCCTAGGTATTACCCCTTCAAACAGATCGTGTAAAACATCTGGAGGAAAACCATTGATGACATGAGAGGAGGATAAGTGTTTCTGAAAAACACATTCAGCTTTCACACCATTCACATTTGTTATGGACTCATTGCTCTTCAACTCAGCAATGCATTGATCATGTTGCTCATGACTTCTGAGTGGAAAGAGTCCCTGCCTAACTTCTGAGGTCTGAATGTCTTTCAAAGATGCTAAGCAAAATCTGCAGAATTTTTCAACGTGAAAACTTTCCTGAAAACCTGCAAGTCCATGCGTACCCAGATTGTCTGCAGACACATTAAGCACAGTTCCCCGGACACTCTCACCAATCTGTTCAACATACAAGCCTTCCTGCTCTAGGCTCCTCAAGTCACATAAAAGTGGTTCAAAAAATGATTCATAACCATACACTCTCACTTCAGAACTTTTCCCAAGCAGTGCTAATTGGATAGAGTGGAGACTCGATCTGTACTGTGATTCCCAATTCAAAATTAGCCAAAAGACTGCTGTAATTTTATGCTTCTTTCTAGAAGTTCCCAATGGATTGGCAATTTCAAAATCATCAATATAAAACCCAAGTGAAAGTCTGAAATCTTGACTATTAACAAGCTTGTTAACTTTGAAATACTGACCATCAAAAGGTGATGTGTACAATCCTGGTGTACCCTCCTTTATGGGAAAAGTCTTCTCAAGAACGTCAGGTCTCTCCAACAAAGACTTCAAAGTCTTCAAAAGAGGAACATAAACAAATGAGTGATTTTGTACCCTATTGAACACATATTCATCAGGTTCAATTATGCCAAAATTGTTTTTGAAGTAGATGTTTCGCTTGTGATTAGTTGAAAAGGGACCTTTGTCAGTGGTGGCACTCAGAAATGGGTTTGCGTTTTGCAATGTGTCAGCAATGTCAGCAACAATAGACTCATTAACATTGCAGTTGTGCTTTAGCAGAATATTCTGAATTGCACACAGTGTATTTGAGTTAGCAATTGACAGAATGTCATTTACATCATCAATAATCTGCTGAGAGGCACTTTGGGACACATGCAACTGTGACTGCATACACAAGAATAATGCAGCAAGTTTGTGTTCAAGTACTGGCTTACATTCCTCAAGGTTTGAATCGATTATTCTCTACAAAACAGAGGCCTATACTACGAAGAAAGTTCCCCATGCCATAGATTTCCTTTTATTACATGGATTCACTAAACCTAACAATTGCGATTTAGATACGAGATGTCACGACGGTGATTATTAATTCATTACATCACCCCAGGGTTTCCCCAATCTAGTGACAAGCGCGTTCACATAAAATATGCGGTGTGTGCACCCTGCAGGACCAATCGCAGACACGGACAAGTCTATGAGAGCCGTATATTTCGCTCAACTGTAAATGATCAGTTTACATTACAATTGTGTATTCCATTAATCCAATGTGTTGCTTCATGCTGATCGTGTATAACAATTTTATTTATTGTATTCTTTCATTTGCAACCTTGACAGTGTTGACCGGTCATGGAGCAAACAAAAAAATGTACAGGTTGTGTAAATTAATCAATGTTACAATACTTGG
>JACXGM010040709.1:0-10280 GCA_016801145.1 Umbra pygmaea
CGGCGTGGAGCCGGCAGAGGCGGGGCCCGGCGTGGAGCAGGCAGAGGCGGGGCCCGGCGTGGAGCAGGCAGAGGCGGGGCCCGGCATGGAGCAGGCAGAGACTGTGTGCAGTCTGTAGGTGTTGAAGGTGGCGAGGCAGCCATCTTGCGGTGGTCGGCCATCTTGCGGTGGTCGGCCATCTTGTGAAGGGGAACCCCACCCCTCCGACGGGGAGCCCTACAATGGGGACCACCACCCTGGACCACAGGACTAGGGGCAACTACTCTTGCCCTGGGGGCAACTACTCTTGCCCCAGGGGACAGCTACATGGGCCCTGGGGGCAACTACATGGGCCCTGGGGGCAGAAACAGGTGCCCTAGGGGCAGGTACAGGAGGCTTTGGGGCAGAAACAGGTGCCCTAGGGGCAGGTACAGGAGGCTTTGGGGCAGGTACAGGAGGCCTTGGGGCAACCACAGGGGACCTAGGGGCAACTACAGGGGACCTAGGGGCAACTACAGGGGACCTAGGGGCAACTACAGGGGACCTAGGGGCAACTACAGGGGAACTAGAGGCCGAAACAGGTGCCCTAGGGGCAGACACCATGGCCTTCGAAGTTCGAGCCTGTAGGCTGGGGAACCTAGCCAGAAAGTGAGAGGAGCTTAGCGGGGAGCTGGAGCTAGCAGAGGTAGCCTGTGAGCTAGAGAAGCTGGGAAGGGGGCTAGTCTGGAATGGTGTCCGCCGAATAGCCTTACGTGCCCATTCGGGGGGAACCTCCCACTCCTCCTCCTCGTCCCAGGTAAAACTCTGGTCTGAACTGTCGAGGCCTTCATAGGGGTCCGGGCGTCTGAAGACTCGGAAGGGGAAGGATGTAGTCCCCGTCCACGGCCCCCCCAACAGAAAGAGGATCCTCCCTTGGTAAATCCTCCTCATCGGAGCTCTGGTTGGACATGTGGGGGCTTGTATAGGGGTCACGGCGTCCAAAGACTCGGCGTGGAAGGATGCAGTCCCCGTCCACAGCCCCCCTGACAGAAAGCGGATCATAATGTTAAAAATCCACCTCCTCATCGGAGCTACTGACATCCCACATGGAAGCAAGATGAAAACGCTCCTCAGGCTGCTCTCTCGCCAAGACGCAGGGAGAGAGAGAGTACGCAGCCTGCGCCTCACCCAAAAATATACCACCGAGAGCCACGGAAAAGCTCTCCGGAACCGATCTCGTAATCCCTCTTGATGTTTGAAGCATTCTGTCAAGCTGTGCGGTGTGGATTGAGGGAGAGAGACCGGAGGCGGTATAACGTGAGCGACACATGTAGTTTATTAACTAATATTCCAGGAACCGACGGAAGACAGAATACAGGGAACATGTAGCATGAATAAGATAACTCATAAAACTCCTCCTAAACAACATAATCTTACGAGTGGCATGGTCACTCAACAAACAAAAACAACTCAGAGCGAGGAAAGAGAATAACTGAACACAAACAAACTCACAATACAGCTGCTTAACAGAAATCCTGGAGATCTTTAAAGGGGACACGGATACGCACAATAACAGGGTACATACACCACAATGCTCCAACAACTCTCCTCTTGGTCTGGGCACATTACATACAGAGGTGAAAACAACTAATGACACAAGGCTGTAGCACATTGAATAATCAAGCCGATACAGAAGTACTAAATTAAGCAACACCCAGGAGCAGAATCGCCCAGACCAAGGAGAGAGACATGGCTAAGGAAGACAACAGGGAATGCAATAAACAGAAACATCATGGGCGGGGGCTAGGAATCAATAAACAAGAAAACCAAACACTAGGAAGGGGCAAAAAGTCACACAAATAACTGAAATAACAGACACATCTTACCCACCTAGGGCAGGATGTGACAGGCGCTAAGCAACCAAGGCGCTAAGCACCTCTCACTGAATGAATGCTTTCAATGGCTCAATGGCCAATAACCACAGACAAAAGATTTTTAGCCCTGGGTGAGAATTAACTAAATAATGTCTATCATGTCGTAAAATACTTTAAACTTTAGTCTTTGCAATATAATGTAATGACTAAAGTGACTGGCTATCATGTGTTTTAGAATTGTCGCTGATTATTTTTCAACAACGAAACGTTGCTTCTCATAATTCAACATTTTACATAGGCTACACTCATGTTCTAGCAAAATAAATAATTGAATAATATTTGTATTATAAGTAGGCTATTTGTTGTTTCCATTGCTACCATAATCCTTAATTGGCCAAATGTTGCTACATTTAAACATGTAATTCTCCATGTCGGATATAGCCTATTACATTAACTAAAAAAGAGCCTGATCTCTTAGAAATCCGTGAAACTGCCACGGAGTATGAACACCAGAATCCGTGACAGTTCCACGGAATGGCAGAAAATTCTTTGATTTGATCACGGATCAAACTCTGTGGCAGTTTCACGGAAAAGTCTGGGATTGGCGCACAGTGAGACCTTGCTGTTAACTCGATGTAAGCCTTTCCCAAACCCCTTACCTAAACATAACCACTCAGAAACCTTGCTGTTAATTCGATGTAAGCCTTTCCAAAACCCCTTACCTAACCTTAACCACTCAGAAACCTTGCTGTTAATTCGATGTAAGCCTTTCCGAAACCCCTTACCTAACCTTAACCACTCAGAAACCTTGCTGTTAACTCGATGTAACTTGTATTATGTCGTACTTTGTTTGTAACCATGGTTATAGTGAGTAAAATAAATAATAAAAAAAACACATTTCCAACACGTCTGCATCCCACTGGTATAAAAAAACAGAATATATGCAAAGTGTCCGCATGGATCGAACTGGCAACCTTTGGTATGTGAGTCACATGTTTATACGCCCGCCCACCATCCCCAACCTATCAACCTGCAAAATCTATGCTATTTATACTCTTCCACGGAATATTCAGCCATTCCGTGAAACTGCCACAGAGTTTGAAGTTAAGTATCCGTGGTAGTATAGCAGATTTCTGAGAGATCAAGATGTGCTAAAAAAATATGTGCTCAGTTCGCATAACGCCTGACGTAAATGGAAGGGCAGAGGGATTTATGAAAGAACTATTGGATGCCCGTGAAGTTATATGGTTATGAAAACTAAAAGATTAAATGTCTGTAAACATGCTTCAAGTCTACATCTAGTCAGCGCAAAAAGTTGAGGCGAGCAGATGCACTAAAATGCACTAAACTTTGCAATGAAATATAAGTTATCAAACAACTTTATAGGCCATGATTATAGTCTTCCATATTTCATTCTATAATTCCTACATATTCTCCAACTCTACACTTTTTCTATATTGACTTTTATTGATGTAAAGCACTTTGAGCTGCCTTCCTTGTATGAAATGTGCTATATAAATAAAGGTTTATTATTAAGTATTCTTGCCTTTGGCAAGGAACACGTACTATTATCCGACATATATATTATTATTATTAAGTGTTCTTGCCTTTGGCAAGGAACACATACTATTATCCGACATATATATTATTATTATTTTTATTATAGCCAGAATTTGCCCCCCTACTCCTCCCAGAGCTTCAAAAATCCATAAATAGAGTAATGTACCAAAACATGCGGCTCGATCCCGATCGAGTTGCTATTGTTTTGTGGAAGGTTTCGTAAAACGATTCGCGAAATATTAACGTTTTCGTGGCGAAAAAATCCCATAGAAATGAATGGGCCGAATTTTCCTGGCGCTACTGCTCCCAGAGTTTTTATGCTAAAATTACAAGTAAGGTACCAAAACGTGCGGCTTGTTCCCCTTAACATTCGTGTCATTTTGTGAAAGGTTTCAAAAAGCGGTTTTCAAAATAATAGCGTTTAAAAAAGTCCCATAGGAATGAATGGAGAAATTCTTCAGAGTGACACTGCTCCCAGAGTTTTTATGCTACACACAAAAGCTGGTGCCAAAACGTGCGGCTCGTTCCCCTCCACATTCGTACCATTTTGTGGAAGGTTTCATAAAACGGTTGTTCGGATATTACCATTTTTGTAGCGAAAAAATCGTCCCATAGGAATGAATGGACAAGCTAGAGTGGAGCTAGAGTGGAGGCAGCTCTTACCTGCCTAATCTTGAAACAATTTCTAAACTGCCACCACTCCTACATGTTTTACTCCACATACACAAATGTTATATCAAAACGTTCATCTACTCCCGCTGCCACTAATCGATACCAAAATCTAAGCCATAAACGTAATAGTTTTTACACTATGACCGTTTGTTTGGAACTCACATTCTCCATAGACATTCATTGAATCTCCACTATAACTATTTTAAATAAGAACCCTCTTTCTAACCTGTCACTGTGTCTACAGTTTTAGGGTTTCATAGACATATTTCATAGACATATATATCAAAATGTCGGCCTGGTTCTTCCGATTGCAACGATATAAGTTTCTAAGCTGTGGGATGTATAATTTTGAAACTAGAGCCGTGTGAAGACAGCTATACCTTCACTACTCATCTTAAAATGATCCGTTTCTTCTTAACTGCTCTCTGTCACCAATTAGTACAGCTGCACAGAATGGTAGTCTCTGGTGTTAGAGTGAGCTGCTACCAACTGCCAAATCATGTCACTTTCTAAACTGCCACCATTCCTACAGTTTTCACTCCACATACATAAATGTTATATCAAAATGTTCATATATTCCTGCTGTCACTACACATGTCAATATCTAAACCATAAACCTAATTGTTTTTACACTATTACCATTTGTTTGGAACTCAGGTTCTCCATAGACATTCATTAAATCTCCACTCTAACCACCCTAAAAAATAGAACAGACTTTCTAAACTGTGACTGTGACTATAGTTTTAGGGTTTCATAGACATATTATATATCAAAATGTCGGCCTGGTTCTTAGGAGTCCAACGATATAAATATCTAATCTGTGGGATTTATAGTTTTAAACTAGAGCCGTGTGAATAAAGCTACAGCTTCTCCACTGAACTCCAATGCACACGGTTGCCACGGGTACGTTCTGTGTAATCTGCCAGCTTGTGTAGCAACTGGATTTTTCTGGAATTTAGGTGAGAGCAGCTGCATTCACACACTGTTTAGACTGCTGCCATTCCTACAGTTTTATGTCCACATGTACATATCTAATATCAAAATGTTCAGCTCCACCTGCTGCCACTAAACATGTAATTATTTAAGCCATAACATTAATAGTTTTTACAACATGACTGGTGATTGGTTGGTTTCAAAGTGAAGTTCTCCATAGACCGTAATTGTAACCTTTTGACTAAGGCTAGTTAATTTGTCCAGTCCACCCAGTGACTCCACCCACTCTGCCCATTCGAACCAGTTACTCTGCCCATTCCAACGACTTCACAAAGTTACTCCTCCCACTTCATTCAATTACTCCGCCCTCTCCAATCGATTACTCTGCCCACTCCAACCAATCCACACAGTTGTCATGCCCACTCCCCAGTTACTCTGCCCTCTCCAATTGATTACTCCGCCCACTCTAACCAATCCACACAGTTACTCCTCCCACTCCACCCACTTACTCTGCCCTCTCCAATCGATTGCTCCGCCCAATCCAACCAATTCACACAGTTACTCCTCCCACTCCACCCACTTACTCCGCCCTCTCCAATCGATTGCTCCGCCCACTAACCAAACCACACAGTTACTCCTCTAACTCCACCCACTTACTCCGCCCTCTCCAATCGATTGCTCCGCCGACTCCAACCAATCCACACAGTTATTCCTCCCACTCCACTCAATTACTCTGCCCACTCCAATCGATTGCTCCGCCCACTCCAACCAATCCTCACAGTTATTCCTCCCACTCCACCCAGTTACTCCGCCCACTCCAAACACTCCAGCCCACTCTAATTGGTTAATCCGCCCACTCCAAATACTCAGCCAGTTACTCCGCCCAGTCCACCCGTTGACTCCACCCACTCTGCTGAATCGAACAGTTATTCCGCACACTCCAACCACTCTCCACAATTACTCTACCCACTCCACCCAGTTACTCCACCCACTCAAAACCCTTTACCAATATAATTTGCCCCCTGCAACCAGTTACTCCACCCACCCTTCCCAGTTACTCCGCCCACTCTAAACACTCTAGCCTGTTACTCCGCCCAATCCAAACACTCGAAACAGTTACACCAAACACTATTAATCATGCTAGCATCGTGTCAATCATGGTAATAGTGGCATGTTAGCATCATGCTAGCATCATGTTAATCGTGCCAATATCTTGCTAAAAATATACTTGTATCATGCTAGCAACATGTTTATCATGCTAGCATCATGTTATTCATGCTAATATCTTACTAAAAACATTCTAGGATCATGGTAGTCATACTAATATATTGCTATAAACATGCTAGCATCATGTTAACAACATGTTTATCATGATAGCATCATGCTAATAATACTAGCATCATGTTAATCAAGCTAATATCTTGCTAAAACATGGTAGCATGATACTAGCAACATTTTTATCATGCTAGTATCATGCTAGCGTCATGTTTATCATGCTAATATCTTCCTAAAACATGCTAGCATCATGCTAAGTATACTAATATCTTACTAAAAACATGCTAGCAACATGTTTATCATGCTAGCATCATGCTAGCATCATGGTTATCCTACTAATATCTTACTAAAAACATGCTAACATCATGCTAAACATGGTAATATCTTACTAAAAACATGCTAGCATCATGTTAATCATGCTAATATCTTACTAAAAATATGCTAGCATCATGCAAGCAACATGTTTATCATGTTAGCATCATGTTAACAATATATTTATCATGCTAATGTCTTCCTAAAAACATGCTAGCATCATGTTAATTATGCTAATATCTTACTAAAACCATGCTAGCATCATGTAAGCAACATGTTTATCATGTTAGTATCATGTTAACAACATGTTTATTATACTAGCATCATGTTAATCATGTTAATATCTTATTACAAACATGTTATTATCATGTTAATCATACTAATATCTCACTAAAAACATCCTAGCAACATGTTTATCATGCTAGCATTATACTAGCATCATGTTTATCATGCTAATATCTTCCTAAAACATGGTAGCATCATGCTAATCATGCTAATATCTTACAAAAACATGCTAGCATCATGCTAATCCTACTAATATCTTTCTAAAGACATGCTACCATCATGATAATCATGATAATACCTTACTAAAAACATACTGGCATCATGTTAATTATAGTAATATCTTGTTAAAAACATTTGAGCATCATGCTAATCATGTTAATTTCTTTATGAAACCATACTACCATTATTCGAGCAATAGTGGCGGCAAGAACACTTCACACAATTTCCCCAGAAATTGTACCAATTCTAGTCATTATTCAACTACTTCTTCCCAAAAATATTTGCCCCCCTACTCCTCCCAGAGCTTCAAAAATCGATATATAGAGTAATGTACCAAAACGTGCGGCTCAATCCCGATCGAGTTGCTATTGTTTTGTGGAACATTTTGTAAAATGATTCGCGAAATAATACAGTTTTCGTGGCGAAAAAATCCCATAGGAATGAATGGGCCGAATATTCCAGGCGCTACTGCTCCCAGAGTTTTTTGCTAAAAATACAAGTAAGGTACCGAAATGTGCGGCTTGTTCACCTTCAAATTCCTGTAATGTCGTGAAAGGTTTCGTAAAATGGTTTTCGAAATATTAGCGTTTAAATAGCTCCCATAGGAATGAATAGTGAAATTCTTAAAAGTGACACTACTCCCAGAGTTTTGACACTACATACACTGTCAGGTACCAACACGTGCGGCTCGTTCCCCTTCACATTCGTACCGTTTTGTGGAAGATTTCATAAAACGGTTGTTCATCTATTACCGTTTTTGTAAAGAAATAATCGTCCCATAGGAGTGAATGGACAAGCTAGAGTGGATTTCTGCTGTTACTAACAATGTCAAAATCTAAGCCATAAGCATAATAGTTTTTACACTATGACCATTTGTTTGGAATGCACATTCTCCATAGACATTCATTGTATCTCCACTCAAATCACTTTAGAAAAAAAGCCACTTTCTAACGTGTCACTGTGTCTACAGTTTTAGGGTTTAATAGACATTATATATGAAAATGTTGGCCTGGTTCTTAGGATTCCAACGATATCAGTTTCTAAGCTGTGAGATATATAGTTTTGAAACTAGAGCCGTGCGAAGACAGCTATACCTTCACAACTACAGTAAACTGATAAGATTTTTTAACAGCTATATTGTGTGACCCATCACAGGTGCTCATTAAGAGATCAAAGGGTTTAATTAAAAACAAGATCAAAGGGTTCTGCCCTGTGAGTTAAAAACAAGGCCACTGATTAATTAACATGACACTACACTTTAATAGATAGTCAACCTAGTACTATTGGTCTTAACAATATAAGTGTTCAAGTGTACCCCTCCATAAGTGTTCAGTGTACCAGTACACACACAACACCACACACAGCACTAAATTACACACACCTAACACTATACCACAGTATTTACAAAACCACACCACCTAACACCACAGCCCACCAAACAACATACCCAATAAAAGCCAACAACATACAACAGCCAACACTATAGCACACCCGATAGTATATTAGACCCAACACCACAACAGAGTATATCATGCTAGCATTATGTTAGCAACATGCTAATAATGCTAGTATCCTGGTAGTATAATGTTAGCATCATGCTAATCATTCTAATATCTTTCCAAAAACATGCTAGCATAATACTAATCATTCTAATATCTTACTAAAAACATGTTAGCATCATACTAATCATGCTAATATCTTTCTAAAAACATGCTAGCATCATGTAAGCAACATGTTTATCATGCTAGCATTATGTTAGCAACAGGTTTATTATACTAGCATCATGCTAATCATGCTAATATCTTACTAAAACATGCTAGCATCATGGAAATTATACTAATATCTTCCTAAAGACATACTACCATCATGCTAATCATGCTTATAAATGACTAAAAACATGCTAGCATCATGTAAACAACATGTTTATCATGCTAGCATCATGCTTATCCTACTAATATCTTCCTAAAGACATGTTAGCATCATGTTAATCATGCTAATATCTTACTAAAAACATCCTAGCATTATATAAACAACATGTTTATCATGCTAACATCATGTTAGCAACATGTTTATCATGCTAGCATCATGTTAGTAACATGTTTATCATGCGATCATCATGTTAATCATACAAATATCTTACTAAAAATGACCTAGCATCATGTAAACAACATGTTTATCACGCTAGCATCATGTTAACCATGCTAATATCTTACTTAAAATATACTAGCATCAAGTTAGCAACATATTTTATGATGTTACCATCATGCTAATCATACTAGTATCTTACTAAAAACATGCTAGCAACATGTTTATCATGCCAGCATCATTTTAACATCATGGTTATCATGCTAAATACTTACTAAAAACATGCTAGCATCATGTTAGTAACATGTTTATCATGCTATCATCATGTTAATCATACTAATATCTTACTAAAAATATACTAGCATCAAGCTAGCAATATATATTTAATGTTAGCATTAGGGATGTCACGAGAACCGATACTACAGAAACCTTCCGGTTCTAAAATGACAAAACACCGACGATGCCCATTTTTTTGAAGTAGTGTTGGCACCGATAATCCGATAGCAACGATGCCAGTGTTGGCAATACTGTAGTTAGCTAACTTTGTCAAGGGAGGATAACTGAATATAGCAGGAAAAATCAAAAGCTAATGAAAAGGGCTTCGCCTCCAGTTGCTAGCTAGGTAGTCTGCTTCGTTCGGCGGAGGATAATATACTTTTCTCATTTTTACACTTGTAGGTGCACCGTTCCCGGAGGTACTACAATACCGAGTTGATGCGTGGAGCAGACAGAGCAAGCCCCGTTTCCGAAACCCTGTTCAAAAAATCAACGGAATATATATAGTTCCCCGGTGGGGAACGTATTAGATAGTAAACTGATAAGAACATATGATTCAAAGCTGTCATTATCCAATACAATACAGCCGTATGGGACTAATGCCCAACACATTACACACAATAATTCGCTCAGATGTGAAGCTAGCTTCTTTAGAGAGCCAGCTTCTTTAGTGGATTCCCAGCCTTTCGTAGTTTCGCCTTCAAAGTAATAGCACTTCATTCAACGCGATAAACATCGCTTAACAAATATGGAAACATTAAACATTTCGAAAATATGCCACTAAACTATATTAGAATAGTGTAACATATTTACTAACTTATAATATTTTAA
>JACXGM010040710.1:0-10248 GCA_016801145.1 Umbra pygmaea
TGTGTGTGTGTGTGTGTGTGTGTGTGTGTGTGTGTGTGTGTGTGTGTGTGTGTGTGTGTGTGTGTGTGTGTGTGTGTGCTTGCGTGCATACGTGTGTAATGTATTTTTTTAACATGAAGGAATGGGACCCATCTTTTTTCTCCTCTGAAAATAATGAATTAAGAAAATCTCCTTTTTAAGCCTCTCAGCCACGACTTCTGGCTCCCTGGATAGTCTCTGTGATGTTATACTGTTTGTCTGGAAATTACACTAGGTGTTACGAGGAAAGGTGAGTTACAGTGTAATAATGAATCACAGATTATGCTGAAGGGTGATTTCTTTCATGAAGAGATGAATGTTCATTGAGGGTTTTCAGGAACCAGGATTTGTGTTAACAGGTTATGGATCATTTTCCATTTGTGTAAACAGGTTATGGATCATTTTTCATTTGTGTTAACAGGTTATGGATCATTTTTCATTTCACACAGAGGAATGTCGGTCCAGAGCTTCTGGGCTACAGCTCATCAGTGTCCATGCATGACGAGTAATATTATGTTGCCATCTAGTGGTTTAGCATGACAATACATGGTGCAGCACATACTGTACATGAGTGTACAAAAATAATGTTTTGAAGAGGTTATCGCTGCCAAGTGAGAGTCAACCAGTTATTAAATCCAAGGGTTCACATACTCCTGCAGTGTGAATGTTTAAACAGTGTGTTTAATGAAGACATGAAGACATACACAGCAAAATCACCAGTGTTAAATCAACTCTGAGAGTGTTAAAGTAACACTCTCAGTGTTCTTAATAAACAATGAGAGTGTTACTTTAACACTCTCAGAGTTGATTTAACACTGGTGGTTTTGCTGTGTACAAGTGGTTGTGCGTTGCTAGTTTAAGCAGACTTTTTTGTCATTTTTGTGCCAGCACCATTGCACCCTATATTCCAATGCTGGTTTGCTTCTAAACATAGTAATAATAATAATGGATTCAACTTATATAGTGCTTTTCTTCCAAGGAACTCAAAGCGCTTTACACGGTGAGGGGGAAAGCCCATCTCATCCACCACCAATGTGTAGCACCCACTTGGGTGATGCACAGCAGCCGTTTTGCGCCAGAACGCTCACCACACATCAGCTATCAGGTGGAGAGTTATATGTGCCAATTAGAAAGGAGGGGGGTTATTAGGTGGCCATGATTGAAGTGAGAGGCCTGTTTGGGAATGTGGCCATGACAACAGGGTTAACACCCCTACTCTTACAACCCCTACTCTTTTAATGACCACAGAGAGTCAGGACACCCGTTTAAATGTCCCATTCGAAAGACGGCACGCTACACAGGGCAAATGTACCCATCATTACCCTAGTGGCATTAGGAAAGCACTTTAGACCAGAGGGAAGAGAGCCCCCTACTGGCCCTCCAACACCACTTCCAGCAGCACTGGTCTCCCATCCAGGGACTAACCAGGCCCAACCCTGCTTAGCTTTTTACACCAGCAGTGCAATACAGGGCTCTATGCTGCTGGCATATATAAGCAGGGTCAGCCTGGTTGGTCCCTGGATGGGAGACCGATGCTGCTAGAAGTAGTGTTGGAGGGCCAGTAGGGGGAACTCTTTCCTCTGGTCTAAAGATCATTCCCAATGCCCCAGGGCAGTGATGGGGACATCTGCTCTGCATAGGGTGTCATTTTTTGGATGGGATGTTAAACAGGTGTCTTGACTCTTTGTGGTCACTAAAGATTCCATGGCATTATTTGTAAGGATAGCCACATAATAATCCCCCACATTCCTAATTGGCATATATAACTACTCACCTCTCAGCTGTGGGGGCTACACGTTAGTGGTGGATGAGGTGTGCTTCCCCCATTACTATGTAAAGTGCTTTGGGTCATTGAAAATATAAATAAAATTAATTATTATTATCATTATTATTAAATGTTATGACTGATTCATGCAGAAGTCCAGGTACAGTAGTTCTAAAGGGTTAACAATTGTTTTTCTTGCTACTGTATTTATTATTGGTATGGTGACTATTTAAAATATTTGAGGACATAGTGGTCAAATTTTGGCTACATTTCTGTCACAATTGCCATGATTCAGCCATAATGTGTGTAAACTGTGAATGAAATACATTACATGGCCAAAGGTATTTGGACACCTGACCATCACACCCATATGAGCTTGTTGGACATCCCGTCAAACGAATTGGAAGATTTTTGAGTATGTCTGCGGGTATTTGTACCCATAAGTCACTACTGCCCCCTCATAAGAATCATTTTCTTCAGTTTGGGGGTCCCAGACAGATGTATTTTACCATTGAATAAAGTCATGAGATTTTAGGGGACCTTCCAAGAGTCATAAGTCATTGTGAACCCTGGCTAAAGGTTTCATCATTAGGTCACTGAATCAATGGCTGCTAACAATTTGGCTTTGCTTCTGTTTGTGAATGTTTTGGATATTTATTTTAATCAATTCAAAACCACCTTAGTGAATTTCTATTAAAAACATGAAAAACCATGTCTGTTCTGTCGATTTAACCGTTAGTGTATATATATTTTCTTTACTAGTAAAGCTTGTTAGCTCTTTTTGGTCTCAATGTTTCAATAAAGCCATTGAGGCTACATTGTCACCTCAAGGGAGGGGTTAAAGTGACACAAGCCTGTGGTACTGCTGCTCCTCGTCTTCCTGGAACAAGTCAATGTGAATCCTTGTAGCCCTGGAAAAATTCTTCTAGCTTCAAAGTATAACTAGACAGTTTCATTGGAATAGTCCAAACTTGTCAATAGAGTGGAAGATGGCAGCAAGCATTTTTCCTAGGCATTAGCACAGTCCTGCTGGACAGGAAAGGGCCTTCCCCAAACTGTTGCCACAATGTTGGAAGCTCACAATTGTCTAAAGTGTATTTTAGCATTAACATGACCCTTCACTGGAACTAAGGGACCTAGCCCATATCCTGAAAAACAGCCCCAGACCATAATCCCTCTTACACCATTAGTAGGGGTCTCCACATACTTTTGGATATATAGGGTAACTTTGCCTGTCACCAGAAAACAGGGCTTGTAGTCATGCTTCTTTTAATACTCTTGTCTTTCCTATTCTGATTAATGACTGCTCAGAGATGTGCCCTTGCATTATTTTTAGAAAATAAATCATGCTTATTGCCGTGCTATCATAACTTGTTACATTGTACAATAAAGACCTTTAAAGACTTTTTACTGACACACTTAAAAAACCCATAGCTAACAGACAACCCCCACACCGTCTTGTCAGTGTGCCAGGTGGAGATCATGGCCAGACAATGTGTATTGAATCTGTGTATTACCACACTAACTAAAGGGGGATGCAAAACCAGACAGAAAGATTTAACCCAAATCTGTCAGTATGGTGAAAAAGCCTGGCATGACATAATACACCCCCTCAGGGTGGGAAGGCTTGTGAATTGTGCTGTTCAATATTTCTATCAGAATCAGAACCAAGCCTGTTCAGCTATTCCTATTAAAATCAGAATCAGAACCAAGCCTGTTCAGTTATTCCTATTAAAATCAGAATCAGAACCAAGCCTGCTTAAGTATTTCTATGAGAATCAGAACCAAGCCTGTTCAGGTATTCATATCAGAATCAGAACCAAGCCTGTTCAGGTATTTCTATCAGAATTAGAATCAGAACCAATACTGTTGAGATATTTCTAATAGAATTAGAATCAGAACCAAGACTGTACAGGTATTTCTATCAAAATTAGAATCAGAACCAAGCCTGTTCAGGTATTCCTAACAGAATTAGAATCAGAACCAAGCCTGTTCAGGTATTCATATCAGAATCAGAACGAAGCCTGTTCAGGTATTTTTATCAGAATTAAAATCAGAACCAAGCCTGTTCAGATATTTCTAATAGAATTAGAATCAGCACCAAGCCTGTTTAGGTATTTCTATCAAAATTAGAATCAGAACCAAGCCTGTTCAGGTATTCCTATCAGAATTAGAATCAGAACCAAGCCTGTTCAGGTATTTCTATCAGACTTAGAATCAGAACCAAGCCTGTTCAGGTATTCCTATCAGAATCAGAATCAGAACCAAGCCTGTTCAGGTATTCTTATACTACTGTTGCTTGTAAAGGGTCGTACTGAGGAACTTCCCATAACATGTAAACTCAGCCTAACCCAGAAAAGTAATCTATTACACTAACTTGTGGCATCTCTGGTCCCTGGTGGCTTTGTTCAGCTGTTTAGACACCAGGCCCATCCTCTGGAGAAAGTAGCACACCAATTTTGCTGGGAACCCATGGTACCCGACTTCAATGGGGTAGCTGGTGGCATGCCAACTCTTTAAAACAGCTTTGTTGACCAGGTCTTGGTCCTTTTTTTCAGTTGATCAGACGTGGCTAGCCTCTCTTCCCAGGGCACCGTGGGCTCAGCAACTATGATGGTTTTCATGCTCCTGGATAGCAGGACCATATCTGGTCGGAGGGAGGTTACTGCCACCTTCTGTGGGAAAACAAGCTTCCTCTTCAGGTCCACTCTCAAATTAGGCCTGCTTGTTTTTGGCCTTGACCCACTGCTGTTCCACCTATTTGGAGCTTTCCGTGAGGACTTTGTCATGCCTCCATCTGTATTGCTTTTCTGCCAATGACCTTGGACAGCTAGTCAGGATGTGTTCAATGTACAGGAGGTACACAAACATTAAATAAAATTTACAAAAATAATAATAATCATAATAGATTTTAAAATATATTTTAAATTATTCCTCCAAAAGACATTTTTAACAATGTGCTAAATATCATAGAAAAAACATTATATTTCATAAACTAAATTTATAAGCTTGTTCCTTATACTTTTATTATGCCACAACATTTAAGGTGAAATAATAAATAAATAATTAATATTAATAATACATTGTAAAATACATTTTGAATTATTCCTCCAAATACATGTTTAACAATATGCTAAATATCGTAGAAAAACATAATTTTTCATAAACAGTGTTATATACGCCTGTTCCTATCACTTTTATTATACCACAACATTTGTCTGAGATAGGAACTGTTATTTGCTCACATAAGGAACCAAGTTGGTAGTCGTTTCACAAGGAGAGTCGGAACATTCATTGAATGGGCATATCAAAATGGCGGACCAAGAAGAGTCGGTGAGGGAATTCGTTGCTGTGACTGATGTTGATGAGGAGAGGGCCCGTTTTTTCTTGGAGTCTGCCGGTTGGGATTTGCAGGTATATACTGACCACAGTGACATACAAGTTGTACAAAATGTGGTATTTGAGTAAAGCTTACGCAGACACACGAATGACAGTAGCCAATAAGCTAGCTAACTGTACTGTCATAACACTACTTAGCTACTACAGCACTAGCTAACCTAGAGGTAGCAAGCTACTGGCTTCTGCCGGCGATTTGTGCAAGTCACTCTTTCTCACAACAACAGTACTGTAACTAGCTAGCTTAGTTCAAGTGACCATTACTGTCTTGTTTAATTGCAACTAAACATAATCCTCTTATTACAGACAACGAATGTTTTACCGTCATTGACACTGCCTAATAGTTTTATTTTTAGTTACAGTAGCTATATTGTTAACTTGTCAATAAATCCGTTTCATTTATGAATTACAGTACTGCGTTGTAGCTAGCTTTCTTGCTAACATACTTGCTAGCAGGATGCAGCAGTTTGAAAATAATTATTGCCAACCAGGTAGAATTTAATTTGATTATTTTATGGCAGTGGTCTTCCAGCTTCTCGGGCATGACAACGAATTGTTTGAAAATAATGGAATAATGTCAAGTTATGCATTTTGCATGCAATTAATTACACATGCTGCCATTATTCTTTACTCTGCAACTTTTCTGTACTTTAGTATTAGTTTCAGTGTTGTGTACAATCGAAAGTATCTAGCAAAATACTGCTTTAGTTACTGTTTCAGTCAAATTACCTGGTCAGATTTAAGTTAAAGCACCCATTGGTAAGACCAAAAAAAATATTCTAGCTATACAATTATGTGTATTTAATGAATAAACTCATGACCAACCACAACCTAACTTACCACACTACAACAAAAAGCCCTAGAAGGTCTACATAACAAGCTTTAGAATTTCAGCTCACCACCAGACCAGCAGCGTATGCTATTATCTGTTAGAAATCAGATAATAGAAAGTTCATTTAATGGATTACATTATTTTGCTTTTAGATTTTCCTTTTTTCAGTGATGTAGGACACAAGGTTTCTAAATATATTCATGTAAACAAAGTGTGTTCTTAACAGCAGATTAGCAGTCTTTATTTACATCAGGTTTTATAATGAATGTGCAACATTGATTTAAATGTATACTCTGCATGCTCTCACCTTTTTTTAACTGATAATACATCATAAACTTGCTGTAACGTTAACATTTCTTCAGAGTATCTGTGTAGCTTATATACCAGCCATATCATTTCAATTAAAACAGCCTTTACTTCACCAAAATGTATCTAGGTAAGACCTATGTTAATTATTCAATCAATTGATTGGTCTTCTTGATATATTAATGTCAACAATAGCTTGTGATATAGTGATAACAACTTGGTAGTCAGTTCACCACCAATTGCAATAGCTATCCATCCCTCCAGACAGGGACCATTCTAAACAATTCTAAATTGATGCCGACCACTCCTAAATATAATTATTTGTATTTTCAATCTGACTTGCACCATTAGTTTGAGAATATGTTAATGGGATCCAATCTTGTCTGAACATAGAACCTGTAAAAAGTTGACTTTGCTCCTCTGCTTGTGAGTTTAGCTGCTGATGGTGTGATTTTCGAGTAGGTTCAAACCCAGTTGTTGCTGCTAGCTGGAACATGATTCACACTAACCGCTAGATTAGTAATTGCTGCTAGCTGGTGCATTGTCTAGTCTAGAATCTAGCCCATTTGTTGCTGCTAGCTTGTAGTCTACATGATACAGGCTAGCACTTAGGGTACCAGTTAGAGTAAACATGACTTGAAGAATATCAATGGTAGTGACAAACATTGCACCAGTGTGACAACCAGACACTGTTTTAAAAAAAAGATTTTATATATGAAACACTTTCTCTCAGTAAGCAATAGCAATATCATCTCAATCTATTTTCAAGTTATGTTTTCTTTCATTAAAGAGAATAGCTGCACAATTTTGGGCAAGGGCCCCAGATGTTTGTTGTATATATTCCTTGGCATCTAGGAAATGTATAGGTATGCCATAGGATGGATAGCCTTTAAAAATGAAAAATTTGATCTACAAAAAGGTTTTGCATGCTTACCGGTAGTTATAATGTGGTCAGGCTATAAAAATTGAAATTTAGAAATTCATGGTATATATCATTAGTTTAAGTAGCTATTTTTATCAAATTAAGAATGTGTCTATAGTAAAATGGCATCTGCACTAGTGCAAATGATAATCAAATGCAATTTTCCCTGTGCATTCCCTATTAAGAACAACCTTTTTACCTAGGCTACCTTTTTAATTGCACATTCACAACTGCACTTTAAAGTTACCTAGTGAAATGTTTTCAGACATTTTTGAGATTGTGATGCTTCCATGACCTACCCAATTGGTGTCTTTCCTTAGCTTGCCCTGGCCAGTTTTTTTGAAGATGGTGCTGAAGATGACATAGTAACACTTCCTCAGCCAGAGAGTGTTGGCTCCTCTGTGCCGCGTTCCACAGGGCCCGTCAGGTACATACTGTTACCTAACCAATGTCATCCGATTTGTTTATTTTAGATTTATCAATTGTATTCCTAATCATTGTTTGTTGTGTGTGAAGGAGTGAAAACAGGGTAACATCCTTCAGGGATATGATGAATGAGGAAGTAGATGACAGCGACGAGGAGGAGGGGCAAAGGTAAATCTGTCAATACTTGGATGACTTTGGGATGTATGTAGGGCTGGGCAATAAATCAATATACATTTTTATCATGATTAAAAAACAATATAGATAATAAACATATGTAATATTTTTGTAATGTAATGTTTTTGTAGTTAAACGTTCCACAAACTACAACATCGCTAATTTGCGTATAACGCAAACAGCCAATCAGCAGCAGCCAACGACACTGCACGTTCAGGTACGTGCCCTCATTGCTCAGGCACATCACTGAAAGCACGTGTTGAATTAATGGATAACGATGAGTCGGATTGATAGCAAAAGCAATTTTAAAAAAGAGAAGAAAACAAAGAAATCGTGACTAAAAAAGGAAGTACCACTTTGGTGATATGGCAGGGATTTGGAATTTTGAAGTCAGACAAAGCACAGATAAACATTCTATGCAAAACATATTGTCAAGATATGCAAGTTAGTCAGGCTTACAGCCTTTCCACTGCGTTCATTTTACACTGGTGTTTCGCCTATTTCCCTCTTTCCCGGGCCGGTCCCTGTCCATCACGGTATGGATAGTGTACCCATAGGACTGCACAATTGATAAAATTTTAAAAACGATCATGATTTTGGCTTCCCACGATCAATGCTACATGCTAACAACTAAACCTGGTACCATTGGAAAGAGGAAGAGTAGATTAAAATTATGAGCGGTGGATCTTAAACATCTTAAAACTCGGTTGAACACAAGCTATGGCTCCTCAAATTCGGTCATGTTTTTTAGATGGTTGTTTTTATACTAAACACATTACAGACAGGAAGTAGGAACCAAAAATGACAAAATAACTCTGCAATGATGTAGGACATCATCCTGCACTACACCAACATTTTTTGGAAGTGAAAAAGTGGGTGCAGCATTTTGATGTTTAGTTGTTTGTATGGCCCCCAAACATTGCGCACTGATCCAGGAGCCCTGGGGGGAATGTAGCACAATATGGATGTGAAAGCAGTTATAATTAGCCAATGTGACAATAACATTTGTTTTGGATAACATCAACAAGTAATTGTGATAATTAATCTTGATCTCAATATTGATCAAAATAATCATGATTATCATTTTGGCCATAATCGTGCAGCCCTATGTACCCATCTACAAACTTCCTGCTGGGTAGCGCGCGGTAGCGGGCCAGCTTGGAGCGAAAAAATGTATAGTACTCCTCCTGGACAAAGCGGGCTGGTGGGGGGATACAAACAGAGAAATTCAACAGCCAATTATCTTTGGAGTCCTTACATGAATTTACGCATTTCCTTGGATTGTAAATAAATAAAAATCCTTTTTATGGACTTATCCTATCATTATATAAAAATATTGTGTCACAGGTTCGACTTAATACATTTTGTGAATTTTAGGCATTGCTGTTGTGTGTAACAAAACACTACATAGTGTAGGGAATAATTATCTTATAGGAATCGCTTTTTTCATATTTTTAAAATATGAAATGTACATACTCCGCATAACGCTACAAATCTGGTCAGTCGAAAACCGCCTTTTTTGACACATTGCATTTTTTTGCCTCTATGATAATCTGTCTTTTATGACGCTGTTCTTAAAGTTATTCAACTCGTTTTGCTTGCATGCGTGAGAAATGACGCGCACTGTGCAATTATTCCAGTAAAAGTGAAGACTGTATGAGTCAGACTAGGCTTCTCAACTGATCGCTAAACTCCTTATTAACTTAATTGCTTATTAACTACAGCTATCTGTTGTAGATGACAACAACAGAAGGGAGAAGTTAAAAAATTGCGCAAAGGAAGAATGTTTCTTTACGATATAGTAGAGGTGGGAATTGGCCAAAATGTGACGATTCGATAGTATTGCGATAATTGGCCTACAATTCAATATTATTGCGATTCTTAACATATTGCAATACTGCAAGAATTGTGATTCGATTCTGCGATATATTGCGATTCATGTACCCCATAATTTTCAAAGGCATTACAAAAAATTAGGAAAATAGACTGCTCAACTCACTTAAAATGTCACATTTAATTCTGTGAACATTATCATCTACATATTATTAACTGAAGTGCAAAAACTGTCCTTGAACATTCCTTATTACAGGATAGGATGTAAATATTCTCTCACATGAATGGTGAGCTCCCAGCACAGAACTTAAAATTATTTAAATACAATAGAGTAACATAAAGCAGACATAAGTGTAACATAAACCTGAGAATATTTTTATAAATAAGAGTAACTTAGAGCTTTAATCAAATTGAGAAAATGTAACAAAAATGTGTGCTGCTAGAGTCCAGTCCTATTGCCTGCAGGTCATCAAAAAAAATCATTTGGGAATGTTGGCATTTTTGTTAAGAAAAAGGAGTTGGTCAACATGCTCAGATTTTAAAGTGCTCCTCTGGGCTGTTACTATATCTCCTGCA
>JACXGM010040711.1:0-10248 GCA_016801145.1 Umbra pygmaea
ACACCCGCTGCTTTGCCTCTTTCACGGCAGAGGCTGCAGCCCTTCGGGCCCTTCGGTACCCTGCAACTGCTTCTGGAGTCCTCCGGGATAACATATCCCGGAATGACTCCTTCTTCAGTCGGACGGCTTCCCTGACCACCGGTGTCCACCACGGTGTCCGTGGGTTACCGCCCCTTGAGGCACCCAAGACCCTAAGACCCTAATGCCTGTTGTGTGACAAAATTCGAGACAGAACTAAAAACAAATGCAGGGGTAACCCAAAATAAGTAATCTTTACTTCTGATCTTCAACAATCGAAGACACAGACACAATGAACAATACACTAAATAAACACGGACTCTGCATTCATATGAGTCACGTAAGTACAATAACGCAAAGGAACAACCCAGGGCAAATGTAGAGGTGCTGAATAGTAGCTGACGAGGTGCAGGTGCGCTGGAGACAGTTGGGGTCACTGGGTTTGTGTAGCCCTGGGTTGCTGGAGAGGTGCGTTTCAGGCGCGGTGGCTAGTAGAACGGCAAGTCGGATCTCCAGAGGGGAGCAGAAGGTGGATAATACATGACAGGGCTCTTTTAAATGTACATGAAAGTTGTAATTAGAGCTGCATTTGTTTTCTATTTTAATAAACATCATGCCATATTTAAGTATTTTAAATCAATCTCTTTGAATTTGCAAACTGCTAAAGCCAAAGCAAAACAAAATACTGAACTGGGAATGATCTAGGCACATAAATATGTAGATTTCTTAATTTTCGCATATTTGACCAACCAGTCTATCAAAGTATTTTTGTAAAGTTTAACATTAGAGGCTTCACATATGCACAATGTGAAGGCTAGCCATGCCACAACATTTGACATCATGTAGTGGTACATGTGTGCGGGTTTGCAAATTTGTCAAAGCGTAACCTGTTAGCCACTGTTTTTCCATCTGGATGGTTGTTCTTGAACATTCTCTGGAGGTTTAAGTGTCCTAACGACTGAGTCTTCTGTCTTAACTCATGCTCAAGCTGTAGAAAAAACACAAAGATATCAATGTCAGTTGTTAACAAAAATCTCAGTTGCAAACCAATCATTAAGCAGATTAAAACATATTTTTTTCTGTTAACCCAATTTTCATGATATCCAATTGATGATATGTTGTGCTTAATTTTGTCCAGGTCACCACTGCAAATGAGGATTAGTTGTCAATCGACTTACATGGTTAAATAACGATGTAATAAACCATTTTTAAAAGTTATTAAATTTCTGCATCAACTTGTCGAAGTGTCAATGTCGAAATGTGTCTTCTGAAACGTATTCCATGCTGGATTTTGATTATTCATTCCATTGGTAGCCTAAATTATATTATTCAAATTCTTGTCTTGCAAAGATGCAGCTAACTTCAGAAATCACTTAGTAAATCAATTAAAGGAAGAAAAAGTTACAAAACAATTTCTAATATTGTCTCCAAAATATTTTTGCCACTGTTAAACTTTTCTGTTTCACTGTGGAGATTTTGTTTTTTACCTAGAAATTAAATATTTCAATGCAGTTTGAAAGTTTTCTAACTTCCTGAACTATAATCTCTGAAAGGGTTGATGGAGCATGTTGCCATGTCTGCTTGCAACAACAAAAGATGTATGTGATACCTGCAGATCTCAGCCCTAACACTTCTCCAGTCACAGCAGTACCTTACCAAACTTTCTCAGGAAAGGCACATTTGCTCCATCTAACATCTGGGTCAGAACTGTGAACACATCATCCACACGTGTTTCGGCAAAGGTTTAATTTCTGAGATTTACTGTCTATGTAAATGTTTCCCCCTTCATGCCGACATGTGACATCGGGGGATTCTCTTTCCCCAATGATGCAATGCCTGGTTCTAGCACCTGTAACGATCCCCTCCTTCGCAGGACTATTGGAAGACCGGGACTCTTGTGCCTTCTTTTGTGTAGTGTCGCTATGTTAGTATGTATATCCTTTACAGTTCACCTAATTCTCTGTTAGTGTTTACTTACCCATGAACCCAGCATATAGCTCCTACTTTTATTCACCTGCCTATGAGATAAACGTTACAGCTATAGGACACCTAATTCTTTGTTAGTGTTTACCAACCAATAAACCCAGCCTACTGCTCCAACCTTTATTCACCTGCCTACGAGATAAGCGTTAAAGCACCCTGAAAAAATTTACCCAATTCCATTCACCCATGGACTTGTCTTGTTTGTCATTACACACACCTGGTTCCACCTCATTAGTAAATTAATTTAAAGTCTCTGTTTCCATGTTCCCTTGTTGGTCATTGTATACTGTCAGCGTGTTTCGTGCTCTGTCTTTGTGCTCTATGTCTCGTTCTCTATGTCTTCAAGCTCTATGTTTTCATGCTCTATCTTTTGGTGCTCTATGTGTTTGTGCTCTATGTCTACATGCTCTATGTCTTTGTCTAATTAGTTTATAATCACTACTGTTTCCAGAGTTTTGTCTGTTTGTTAAGTCCAACCTTGCACTGTGTTTTGCGTTTAGTTTGTCTATGCCCTAATGCATTGTTTGTTTTAGGTTCATATAGTCAGGTGTGTGACTACCTGCACAGCATTCAATTGTGTTTTTCCACCAAGTGTTTACTTTTGCATACTTACTGCATTATGTTTATGTTCCTGTTTATGTGCTGGTATTTTTTTATTAATTGTTAAACATTTACGATGGATTTATGTACAGTACCTGCCTCCAGCCTACTATTTTCTATGCCATATAGTTGCTTGCAAAACAAATATACTACATTGGTGGATACGCCACTAAGCATGTTGTTCTAAACTGTCTCCACATAAAGTTGTAAAAAAGAAAATAGGGGGGTATAAAATTGTTTTGCTCTGCAAATATCACTAGTTGTACATTGGAAGAAAATACATATGTATACATCTGTGACAGTGCTGTTCTGTTTACTGAGGAAATTTAAATGGTTCTGATAAGTGACTGTTCTTTTAATCTGTGGAACCACACCGTCAATGTAACATGGCTGAAGTTGCTAGTACATTACATCTTTTTAAACGCACAACTAGTGATGCTTGCAGGAATAAACACTATATTTTTGAAGGCCCTCCTAAAACATTTTGGTCTTTATGTGGAGACTATTTAGAACATATTTTGTGTTGGGTCCAAACACTTCAGTATATTGTTTGTGAATGCAACCAGAAAGTGATACACATAATAGAACATTTAAATTTCACCAAAACAACTGAAATTGGAAAATTAGGTCACACCTTTTCTGACACTGACTGTAACTCCATGTTAAGTGACTCAGTGAGCTCATCAATGTAACTTTATTAACTTAACATATGAAATCCATTAGGCATTATTTTATGTTTTATGTAGAATTGGAATTAGTTAAGATTTTACAGTTATCGGTAAGTTTTTTTGGTTTTTGGATCAAATTAGACCAATTTAGAGTTTTATGTATCACCAATTTAGACCTTTATGTCCGGATCACACAAACAGCAAAAAGATGTGATACACCAGAAGTACATTCCTTTCTCATGTAACCCTGCGCTTACTGTGCAGCTAAGAAATATATATACAGTAGTTTGTGTCTATTTGTGTCCTTTTCTGAACTTCTGCTTGTACCATCACAATGGTAAAGCAATGCACAAATTGAAAATATTGGTTTTTTTGGGACTCCTTAATGTGGAAATATTTCTTTCCCAGACAGAACACTTTCTAAGTCCTGTGTTCCATTTGGAAAATCTCTGTATAAAGTTTTATACATAAGTCAAAATGGCTCCATGTGGTGCCAAAATTGGTCTAATTGGATCCAAATGGGGACTGACTGGAAACAAAAAACAAGATGTTTTAAAGGGTTCCCTCAGAGTGTAAACTGAAGAAACCTCCTTGAACCGTTTTCTGAGTATACTACTATTAAATTGTTGAAATATAGGTAGAGACAGTATAGGTAGAGACAGACCAAAGCAAGGATGCAAGAATAGAGGGGAAGAGACAGGGTTATAGAAAGAAGGGAGGGACAGTACCTGGTCTACTTGGATCCTGAGCTGGGCCTCTGGGCAGGAGGCTGCTGTACTGGTTCTGGTAAGGATACTAGACCTACTAGTATTGGTTTGGCTGATACTGCTGCTTTGACTGGTGATACTGGTTTGGCTGCTACCAGTTAGGCTGGTGACTCCGCTGCCCCTGCTTTCTGTGCGGCTCTCTGGTGCCAGATGTTGACCTGCCCAAAATACATGCACACCATAGGCTCCTCATGCAAACTCTGTAATTGCAATGTAGTTTACCAGTCTGAAATAAAAACAAATTAATTTAGGGGGTCTATATCGGCTGTTTACTCCAGTTTAATTTACACGAGCATTACATGGTTGTTGATAATGTGGAACAGGATAAAGTAAAAGACAGTTGATGAATTGGAGAAAATAAGAGCTAATCCATTTTGAAAGAAGTCAACATGAATTCAGTCAGCTCATTTAATGAGTCATTTAGCAGATGCTTTTATTCAGAGCTAAATATAAATGTTTTTTACCAGCGCACCATGGGATATGAACCAACAAACATATACAAAACCTTCGCAACTGCTAGCTTTAACCAGAACCCTAAATACTACGCTGTCCAGAGTTGCAAACAGTAGCAGATTAACATGTACATTGGGGCATCAAATGGCTCAGTGGAAAGGAGTCAGACTTGTAGTCAGTAGGTTTCACATGCTGAAGAGGAGACTGAAAGCAGTAAGTGCATACAGGAACTGAAGATGGCTGCAGTAAAGGCCTGGCAGAGGGTCTCCAGGGAAGATACCCATCGTCTGGTGATGGTGATGCATCGCGGACTTCAAGCAGACATTGCATGCCAAGGATATGCGAACAAATATTTACAATTAACTTTTAAATCTGCTACTTTTCGCAACCCCGGATTCCAAAGTATTCAGAGTTGTGATCGAAGCTAACTGCATGCTTTGGACTAGATCATTCTAATTTAAACATATTTTTATTAGGCTACATAGACTACTGGGAAAACTTCGCACTTTATTTTCTGTAGACGGGCGCCACCATGTGGAGGTTTGAGAAAGGGAGCGGGCATAGAGACTATTCAATTTTAGTGCGCATAGTTAATAGTATCATTGCCATAGCCTACTACTCACCAAAAATTGGCAGCCGTGGTGGCACTGGATCTGCTTCGGTGACTGCATGTGGGGCCATGGTAAAACGGTTCTCTTTCAAAGGATCCTTATCATATGAATAATCTGCGCTCCTTCTCGTGCCTGGACCTCTAAAAACGAAGTTCTTTGCCCCATCCTGCATCAGTGGTTGTACAGTTTTGTCAATCCGGGGGTAATCTCTAGAGTATCCCCTAAGAGAAAGGCATTCCGGGTCTCCGAGTCTTGACAGTGGGTGCCTAATTGCTGGAAGTCGAAGAGAAGCTACCGAGGACAGTCTGGACATTGCTAGAGACTATTTGATTAAAATGGTCGCAAAAATTCGATAACTTTGATTATGGCATTCGTTTCCTTATTAACCTACTATTTAAAAAATCGGAGTTCTTTTCCTCAAATGCCTATATAGACAGCTATGGTTTGTAACGTCTCAATATGACTGGGTTTGGAGAAAAGGTGCGCCGTTGCTACAGACAACAGAAAGCGCTCCAGCATTCTCTGCCAAACTTTTTTTTATTGCCGTATTAAATGGTTGGGAGGATTTGTCAACTCAAAAGAACAATGTGTCTTTGATTTTATGTGGAATTTGAAGGTACACAAGTTGACCAAAAAAAAGAGCAAGGCACAGCTGATATACTTGTGTGCGTAAATTCCAACAGATATGTGGCACATCATAGTACTATTCGTAACTGTGGTAGTCATGCATGTTATTTAATGTAAAATTTATTCAAAGTTTAAAAATACAGTAACATGAAACTCTTTTAGTGGAGTCCATCTCGCCCTGCCAATCAGAAGTCACGCATTGCTTGCCATTGCTATTCAGTCCACAAGCAGCTGCTAAAACGAGTGTCCAGCAAATCCAAGAAATACGAGAGCATTGCACGTGGCATAAAGTTAGTGTATAGACATGTGCATTGGCAACTAACTGACAACACCACTTAACAAATTCCCCCTATTCACACAATTGTTCTATTATTCTATTGAAAGACACCTCCTGGCGCATGTCGGTTTTGGTGCTATTCTAATTACATTTTAGTTAGGTATATAGCAGACGCTCTTACCCAGAGCGGTTTACAGTGATTACAGGATAATTCCGTTGAAGCAACTTAGGGTGAAGTGCCTTGCTCAAGGACACAATGCCATTTGGCACAGTCGGGAATCAAACCGGCAACCTTCCGACTGCAAGTCAAACCACTAAGCCATCTCCCCTATGGAGGTACAAATTGAAGCATATAAGGAAGGAAAACAACATAGAAACGCAGAAAGGCTTTAATGTAAAGATAATAAGCGATCAATAATAACACAAAATAATAAAAAATAAAGAATTGCTTAATTAAATGATTAATTCATGCGTTCTTGTGCAAAGACAAAGATTTTGTTTTGCTATTAGGCAATTCAAGTGGGGTTTACTGAACCCTACTGTTACTTTATCAGCAGCAGTGAGAGGGTGTTAAGCGCACGTGAGTCATTGGCAGCGTCTTCAAGTCGAATTACAGGGCTTGTGTTTTGTTGTTATATGGCACTATTGTGTCGGTACAAACGTTAAGACTAATCTGCCATACACACAATTAGGCAGTATCCTAGCAATGATCAAACATGCTGCCCTGTGAGTGAGAAATCCAAGGATAGGACCCCTTTCTGAAAGCATTTTAATCGTGATAGAATCCACGATAATGTTCTGATTTCATTCCCGTTTGAAATATTGTCTTATAGTGTGAGCAATAACAGAACTAAATAAAAAAATATATAGGACCTATGAATATTATAATGTTATATTATAAACTATTGTTTTGTATAGTTTGATATTTCAAATAAAAAAGCGAAAGCACTGTGCCATTCAAAGATTACATAAAAAGTACTTAAATGTGCCCTTTAAACGTCCCCAAGTGTTCATTGAAACTTTATTTAATGGACATGGCGTAGATCTGAACCTTAACCTAGGATATTTATTTAGCCTAGCCAATCTGTTCGACCGTCGGCATATCCATCACCCACAAATTCTCGCGATAAACAGAAGATATATATTAGGCGAGATGGAGGGCATCGTCCATTTGAAGGGGCGTTGGGTTTCTTTGAGGATTTGGACTGTCTGGAGCATTTAGGGTCTGACCTCTACTCCAAGAGGAACAACTTCCAAACATGTCGGACGCGGTGATTAGCTTCCTTAAGGACTTTTTGGCTGGTGGTGTTGCTGCTGCCATCTCAAAGACAGCTGTTGCTCCAATTGAAAGAGTAAAGTTGTTGCTCCAGGTAAGGTGCAGTTCATTTCCTGTATCTTTCATAAACTTATTTTATTACTTTTTCAATTGAGTTGGCATAATTCACACATCCTATGAAAATTACAATAAATCTAGCAGCATTCGTTAAATGGTTTTCAAGCGGACATCCGGAAAGTTTGTTAGAAAGTTTCTAACGCACATTCCCGTCGCTGTCCAAGGTGCTATTGCGCTTTTTTATTAAATTCGATAGGGCTCAGAAGTTGACCATTCGTTCAAGATAGAAACGAAAATATATTCAATATCAGATAATGACATAACATTGTTAAGTTATATAGCCTATACTCTTATTTTAGGCAAAGTTTTTTTAAATTGCTGATTAAAAGTCGACTACACTGATTTATTGTGTTAATTATTATTATTCCAATATATCATATTACTTGGGATATAAGTGCAGTGATAACTGGTCTGGTACAACTGTAGGCCCATAGCTAAATATATCAGAAAGCATGCAACCCAATATGCCCAGAATGCTCAAATGACGTGAGGAAGCTGTGTAGTCGTGGACAAGCGCTATTTAAACGTAACGCGTTGACAATAGCTGTTCAGAAAATACACGTAGCTACATGAATACAAAAAGTACAAACAGAAAAAAAACAGAGTTGATAAGGAATTGAGTGAACAACGAAATCAATCTTTTTCATTTCTTTAATATATAATGTTGAGTTTCGCTAATCCCAATTAACTTATTTAGATCTAAATATTTATTTTTTATGCTGCTGAATTAACATTAAAATATAAAATTACGTTTCTTCTGTTATTCCGTTCTCCAGGTCCAACATGCCAGCCAACAGATCACAAAAGAAATGCAGTATAAAGGAATCATGGACTGCGTCAGAAGAATCCCTAAAGAGCAAGGCTTTATCTCCTTCTGGAGAGGCAACCTGGCCAACGTGATCCGTTACTTTCCCACCCAGGCCCTCAACTTCGCCTTCAAAGACAAATACAAAAAGATCTTCCTCGGAGGAGTGGATCAGAAAACACAGTTCTGGCGTTGGTTTGCTGGTAACCTGGCATCCGGTGGAGCAGCAGGTGCCACCTCTCTTTGCTTCGTTTACCCACTTGATTTCGCCAGAACCAGACTCGCGGCCGACATCGGTAAAACAGGACCCGACAGAGAGTTCACCGGTCTTGGCAACTGCATAACTAAAATCTTCAAAGCCGACGGCCTCAAGGGCCTGTATCAGGGATTCAACGTGTCTGTCCAGGGCATAATCATCTACAGAGCTGCTTACTTTGGAGTGTACGACACAGCAAAGGGTGAGACATTAACTTAGGCAAAAACATATATTCAACTACAGCCGCTAATTAGGATGTTTTTCTATAATGGAAATGTCAATTACCGTGTTCTATTTAATCGTTTAGGTATGCTGCCTGACCCGAAAAACACACACATCATTATCAGCTGGATGATAGCCCAGAGCGTCACGGCTGCTGCTGGTATCATTTCATATCCATTTGACACCGTCAGACGTCGTATGATGATGCAGTCTGGACGCAAAACAGGTGAGCTCGTGGTACCAAATAATGGTTTGCTTTCAAGAAATGGCCAACCGTAAATTGTCCTACAAAATACACTGTAAAAAAACTCTGTAAAATACAGTAGAAAGTACTGGCAAATAATTACCAGTACTCTTTCTATTATTTTACAGACATTTTATTCAAGACAATAACATATTTTTATAAACACAGTAGATATCCGTTAACACACAGAGCTGACATTACTTTGTAACCGACCTCTACTGTGTTTATAAAGTATTTTCTGTTAATGTCTGGAAAGCAATGTCTGTAAAATAATAGAAAAAGTGCTGATAATTTTTTGCCAGTACTTTCTACTGTTTTTACACTGATATTTTTTACAGTGTACCCAGCTAGCCAGAGGTCTCGGCCCAGATCCGGCCCATGTCTGGGCCAAATTGGCCCAGATATGTGGGTCGGATCTGGGCGGACACTTCTGTCTGGCTGGGTAGAAATGATATGAATGCACAAACTATGCATGCCAGTGTGGCCCACATTATGACAATATGACACATTTTAATAACAAATGTATCCATTTTAATAGCTGACATCATGTACACTGGCACAATTGACTGCTGGAGGAAGATTTTGAAGAATGAGGGAGGCAAAGCTTTCTTCAAAGGAGCCTGGTCCAACGTGATCCGGGGCATGGGCGGAGCCTTTGTCTTGGTGCTTTATGATGAAATCAAAAAGTTCACATAAACATTTGAGTTTGGAAACCCTTCCCCCTTGTCTTAATTGTGAATGATATTAGCTCGTGTAATTTATTGGGGTTGGTGTTAATTTTATTAAACCAACCCAGCAGTTGGTTACATTGTCCTTCTAGCCAGTGTATTTGGTCATGGGAGCAACGTTTCAACCTTTGGAACCTGTATTTATCTTACTGAAGATTAGCAGGAAAACACACAGCCAGCCTTATGAGTTGACTGTCTATCTGGTCCAAAAAGTAGTACGGCAAAAACAGATTGTATGCACTCTCTTTGAGTTTGTTCTCTCTTCAGCCGTACTGTACAAAGGGACTCTTTAAAGGAGCTGATGTCCTCTAAGGGTTTTGTGTTCCTGTGTCATCCCACATGATTTATCCCATCAGAAACATTCTTTGAATATGACTAAATATTAAAAACATGTAAACATGACGCTTATTTTTCTGTGCCACTATATGCTCTATTGATTAGATAGAGGTCAAATCAGTGAGAATACTGATGTGTGACCTGAAACAGCAGTGGGTCAGATTAAAACACACGTTACAGCAGTACCCCAGGCCACTAATTTAAAGTTTTCATTCATACAGTTTAGACAGTGAGAATACTGATGTGTGACCTGAAACAGC
>JACXGM010040712.1:0-10248 GCA_016801145.1 Umbra pygmaea
GAGCTCACAGGAGTGGTCTAAACTAAACACTACGAGCTCACAGGAGTGGTCTAAACGAAACACTACGAGCTCACAGGAGTGGTCTAAACTAAACACTACGAGCTCACAGGAGTGGTCTTCATGCGGCTGAGCGGAAATTGAGAGAAACAAAACGTCAGAATGACCTGGAATCCTTCTAATCTTTCCTTGCTTGCTTTTCTGTCTGTTACTAAAACCACTTTCAATCACTCAAAATATCAAGCTTTATCATTTAACTCGAGGAAACTCTTTTTTACACCTTCTCTCCTTAACCCTACACCTTCCACTCCATCCTCCCTCTCTGCTGATTACTTTGTCAACGGTTTTGAGAAGAATGTTGATGAAATCCGTCACTCCTTCACAAAACCCTGTGTGTCCGCTGTTCGCTCAATCACAAACCTGCCTATGCACTTATTGATTTCTGCCCTCTCTCACCAGATGACATCCTGCAGTTAGTAAGGTCCGGCCGCCAAACAACATGCCAACTCCACTTCTCATTCTTCTAAATCTATCTGTAGCCTTTGTCTCTGTGTACCATCACATCTTACTTTCCACCCTCTCAGATCTCAGCATCTCCAGTTCTACAGACCTGGATTCCATCCTACCTGGCAGGCTGCTCTTACCAGGTGACATGGAGAGGATCTTAGTCTGCTGCACAGACACTCTCCACCAGTGTTCCCCAAGGATCTGATCTAGGCCTTCTCCTCTTCTCTCTCTACACCAAATCCCTTTGCACTGTCATAACTTCACATGGAATTTCCCGTCATTGCTATGCAAACGACACTCGACTATTATCTCTCCTTCCCCCTTCTGACACCCAGGTGAAGACACGCATCTGCATGCCTGGCTGATATGTTTACGTAGATGTCAGCACACCACCTCAAGCTCAAGACTGAGCTTCTCTTCTTCCGTGGGAAGGTTTGCCCGCTCCAGTAAATGTCCATCACAGTTGAAAATGACACAAGTTCATCATTTCAGAGTGCAAAGAACCTGGGGTGACTCTGGACGATACCTTCTCGTTTTCTTCATCAAGACTGTGATTCATGCTTGCAGGTTCATGCTCTATAACATTCGCAGAGAACGACTATACCTCACCCAGGATGCAGCACAGGTAGTCATCCTGGCACTCATCATCTCATATCTGGATTACTACAACTAAATCTTGGTATGACACGCAGGTGTGTGCCACCAAACCATTACAATTCATTCAGAACACAGCGGCTGGCCTAGTGTTCAACATTCCCAAGTTCTCCCATGACACCCCACTTCTACACCAGCTGAAGCTCATATCTGTATGTGCTTGCCTACAGAGCAACAAGAGGGGCTCCTTCCCCCCTACCTTCAGGCAATGCTCAAACTCTACATCCCTATATGGGCTCTTCTTTCTGCCATCTCTGGGCACCTGGCAGTCCCACGCCTATGGGAATTCATCTCCCGATCCAAACAGTCAAAACTCTTCTCCATGCTGGCTCCTCAGTGGTGGAACCAGCTTCTACTGGAGGTTAGAACCCATCTTTAGAAACATCTGAAAACCTTCCTCTTCAATGAGTACTAAAATTATTTGAATTCCACCTCTGTTGTCTTAAAGTATTTTGTGTTAAGCTGTATGATCCTTTTCTAGCACTGTTTTAGCCTATTCACTGTTTCAAATATTAAATGCTTACTACTAAGTTGTGGTTGTTTCACCTAGTTTTTCTTGCATATATGCACTCACTGTAATCGCTATGGATAAGTGTCTATTACAGTTTTTCCCGATTGCTAAAACACTCAAATTGAATCCCCAGACCAAAGCGTTGAGACTGTACCATTTGCGTGCATTTCGTACACACAGGCACCAAATGAATAAACACATTGTCGGCATGGCACCGTAAACAATTCTGTAACACACGGTGCAAAACACTACACACTTTGGCCAATGATGAAACACTGTGTAGTCAGCACGTCCATTCAATAGTTAAAACACACACGAGATTAGCAACACCCCCGCACACAAAGTAAAACACTTGATTGATTGATTGATTGATTTTATTTGACACATTTTTGTTATGAGAAACGATACAGTTAAAAGAAATAAAACAAAGTCAGGATAACACAGGGCTTATTTCCACTGTGGTCCATTAGGGGGAAGAGCAAGTGGCAGCAGATCAAGCATCAATCATCACATCCATTCATATATATTAAAAAGATTCATCACGAAAATATAAAAATAAAAAACATACTAAGATTGGCATCTGAGCCATTTTTTCAGTGCCTGTTTAAAACCTGCTAAACTTCTGACCATCTTTAGATTTCCTGGCAACCTGTTCCATAAGCTTGTTGCTACATACAAAAAGGACTCCTTACCTAAATTACTCTTAAATCTAGGAGGTACAAAATTAGTAGAGCTGCCCCTAGTGGAATAGCTGTGAACATCTTTTACTCTGTTAAAATAATTGATTAAATATTTGGGGACAGCCCCATGCACAGTCCTATGTACCATGCACAGGTGAATCTAAGAGACTCGATCTTCTACATTTAATCACCCAATAGACTCAAAATGAGAAATGTCAAGATGAGATCTCATGGGCAGGTTCAGAATGAGCCTTATAACCCTATTTTGAGCAGTCTGAAGCCTATGTTTCAGGTGCTTTAAAACACCATTATACCATGAGCAGCATGCATAGTCAAAATAAGGCTCAATTAAAGCACTTCCCAGAGTTAACATTGCTTTCTTGTCCAGAAACCTTGAGATTCTGTCCAAGAAACATACTCTTTGATTTACCTTGGCTAGTACCTTTTGCGCTTGGCCCACTCCAGATAAGTGGCAGTTCAGAATACAACCAAGGTAACAAACTGAGTCACTTAACCTGTAACTGAACACCAATCAGTCTCTATACATATAATTCAGGTATGAGCACCTGTCGTGAGACAATCGTGAATATGGAGGCTGAAGGACCAAGGGGAAGGAGAAGATGAGGAAGAGACGGGAAGAGGTAGAGGAGAACGAGGAAGAGACGGGGGAAGAGGGAGAGGAGATACAGGAAGAGACTCTGGTAAAAACCAGACATCGGGACTGAAACATCATCGGCCAAAGGGCCATCGGGAACGTCGCCGGGCAGTGCGTGGGCAACGTCACCATGTGTGCTGCCATTAGTGGTGAGGGGGTCCTCCATCAGCATGCCACCCTGGGTTCCTACAACACTGCACACATACTGACATTGCTGCATGCACTACATGCCTTGGTCACATAGGACTGACCAGGGCAGCCCATGTTCATTGTCATCTGGGATAATGTCAGTTTCCACCGGGCTGCTCTGGTCCGGGACTTGTTCGCCAACCACAACCATTTTATGGTGCTGTACCTGCCCCTTTATTCCCCGTTCCTCAACCTGATAGAGGAATTATTTTCGGCATGGTGGTGGAAGCATGCCACATGCACGCGTGCCGCTCCTGCGAGCAATGGAGGAGGCATAGTCATCCACAGGTGAATACGCCACGCCCAGCAATATTTTCCCCGTTGCCTGGCGAGGGAGAACATCGCCTGTGATGTAGACGAGGTGACGTGGCCTGACCCCAATCAACAGAGTGATCCCTGACTTGTAATGGGAGTTGTTGTGCTACCTGTACAATGTATCACTGAGGCTTGGTTTCGGGAATAAAAACAGTTTAAAAGCTACAAATGACATAAGTGTCTTGAGGAAAGTTGACCAGTGTGTTGTGACTGTTTGACTGTCTATTGTTCATGTGCATGTGTGTTCCCTATCGATCTGAAGAGGGCCTTTTGAAGTCAGAGTGTTAAGTTTTGATTGTAGAATGGAAGTTTTGACATGGCAGTTACAGTGCCTTGCGAAAGTATTCGGCCCCCTTGAACTTTTCAACATTTTGCCACATTTCAGGCTTCAAACATAAAGATATGAAACTGTAATTTTTTGTGAAGTATCAACAACAATTGGGACACAATCATGAAGTGGAACGAAATTTATTGGATATTTCAAACTTTTTAACAAATTAAAAACTGAGAAATTGGGCGAGCAAAATTATTCAGTTCCTTTAATTTCAGTGCAGCAAACTCTCTCCAGAAGTTCAGTGAGGATCTCTGAATGATCCAATGTTGAGCTAAATGACTAATGATGATAAATAGAATCCACCTGTGTGTAATCAAGTCTCTGTATAAATGCACCTGCTCTGTGATAGTCTCAGAGGTCCGTTGAAAGCACAGAGAGCATCACGAAGAACAAGGAACACACCAGGCAGGTCCGAGATACTGTTGTGTTGAAGTTCAAAGCCGGATTTGGATACAGAAATATTTCCCAAGCGTTAAACATCCCAAGGAGCACTGTGCAAGCGATAAAATTGAAATGGAAGGAGTATCAGACCACTACAAATCGACCAAGACCCGGCCGTCCGTCTAAACTTTCAGCTCATACAAGGAGAAGACTGATCAGAGATGCAGCCAAGAGGCCCATGATCACTCTGGATGAACTGCAGAGATCTACAGCTTAGGTGGGCAAGTCTGTCCATAGGACAACAATCAGTCGTATACTGCACAAATCTGGCCTTTATGGAAGAGTGGCAAGAAGAAAGCCATTTCTGAAAGATATCCATAAAAAATGTTTTGTTTAAAGTTTGCCACAAGCCACCTGGGAGACATACCAAACATGTGGAAGAAGGTGCTCTGGTCAGATGAAACCAAAATTGAACTTTTTGGCAACAATGCAAAACGTTATGTTTGGCATAAAAGCAACATCCAACCTCACTGAGCTCGAGCTGTTTTGCAAGGAGGTACACCCAAGTCTTTATTTTTTTGGTTAAAAAAGTTTGAAATATCCAATAAATTTTGTTCCACTTCATAATTGTGTCCCACTTGTTGTTGATACTTCACAAAAAATTAGTTTCATATCTTTATGTTTGAAGCCTGAAATGTGGCAAAAGGTCGAAAGGTTCAAGGGGGCCGAATACTTTCGCAAGGCACTGTAGATGTTAATCTCCAAGTGTTGTGTAAAGAATCCTTGTGTGTTGAGTTTTGACACGATGAGCCAAATTTAGCATTTTGTGTGTTAGCAATTGGAAAAAAACTGTAAATGACTAAAATGTAAATGTAAATAAAATGATTTAGACAGCAATTAGTTATAAACACATTGCAAATAGAGGGCACAAAGAAAAATAAATTGTCATTGTGTATTCAACAAAAGTAGATTATTCAACAAATGTCATGATAGCCAAAATATGTGAACCCCTTCATTCAATAGCTTGGTGCACTTCCATTAGCAGTGGTGACTTGGAGTAAATGTCTCCTATAGTCACTAATCAATTTCTGACATCTGATTTAAGGGATTTTTGCCCACTACTTCCTACAGAACTCAGCTAATTTAGTGAGGTTTAGGTGATGTCTGGGATGTACTGCATGCTTCACGTTCTGCCACAGGATTGGACTAAGTTCTACAAATCATATTTCTTACATTATTTGGTATATTTGCTTGAATGCTTTTGGTCATTGTGCTGTTGGAAGACTCATTTTCAGCACAGCTATAGCTCCTTGACTGATGGCCTGATGTTCTCTTCAAGAATCTCCTGGTACACCTAATAATTCATAGATCCCGTAATGATGTGCACTCATCCACGTCCAGAAGAGGAAAAGCAGCCTCTCAAAGTCGTTCCTACGCCCTTGTGAAACGCATTTCTTGTCAATAAAATGTTAACGTAATAGTACATATTTGACCATAAATGTTTTTGAATTTTAGGGGAAGCTGAGGTTCCCTTGCAGTCTTAAAGAAATCGCACCTGATCTGAACATCTCCAGAAAGTATGTTTGGGATGACATGCTCTTGGGGATATTTTGGAATGCTGAGTTGCCCTCATGTTAAATGCTCTTCATTTTTAAATGACTTGCGTCACAGTGGACTGATGTAGCTCTTATCACCCTTTTACTGATGTTCCCTTAGATCTCCTTTCCTATTGGCATGGTGATTTTTGCAGTCACCTGCATGAGTAATGCCAAACTCAATAGGTATTTAATCTCTAATCTCTATCAGAGTTCTGCCCAAAATGTTTTTCCTACATATCTCTCATTTGCTTGGTTTATTTGGTCCTTAATTGTTTACCAAACTGATTCTTCTCACCTACTTGATTTAACCAATGCATCTTGTTCCTTAAATTTAGTTTTTCTACCACTATAATTATTTCCTTTAAACCAAAATACTGTACGTAATTTGTAAATATAAACCTGTTATTTCACATAGAAACAAATGAAAAGGTGCTAGTGAACACCAAAATAATTTATATTTGCACAAGTGTGTCACATTTGATGTAGGGATTCAGTGTTAGTGAGTGTATCTTTCTATAATTCTTTGTGCAATTGAAATCTTGTCACCCTGTTTTGTGTCCATGGAAGCTGTACATGTAACCGACGGAAGGGAACTTCAATATTTCAACATGCCCTGTACAGTCAGGACACCCCAGGCTAGCTGCTGTCACTAAGAGCACACGTGTACAGAAAGCCTGGAGGACCTGCGATCTGTCAGAAATCACACTCTGTATGTCAAGAGCTGAATGTGTTAGTGAGTGTGACAGACAGAGAGACTAAGCGACAGAGAGACAGAGAAAGAGAAGGGACATACTGTAGGGAGGGTAGCGTCTTCCATTAATGGGCATATCAAATGTTTCCCTGGTGATGTTTTTAGACTCCTAACCCTGATCCCAGATGACAACTATAGTTTTGCCCCATCTGACCTGGGCTAGCTCTGCCCTATCCCTATATTTTAATTCCTGTGTTTTTGTTTGTGTTTGTGAGTGCATTGCAGAGAGACCTCACAGATTTATGCTGTACTTTTCTGCAGAGCCTTTTGTTTCCCCTTTCCTCCATATGGAGACAGTCTGGGAGAGGCCAGAGTAGTGGGGAGAGTTGTACAGCAGCCTGCATGGGAGGAGCCGATAGAGGAGCCATATGGTCGGGGTTGAGTTCACACACATAAAATGTTGCCTAGCGCTCACAATGGTTAACAACACACAAATGAATCTCTAACACTCACACAAACGCACAATGGTTAACATGTGAATGAACCACATCCATCCTCAGAGACGGGCTAATAAATGTTAGGGGGTTGGGTTGTCAGGACCGGGCCTGCCTGTGAGTGTCAGTGAGGGGTTGAGGAGTGTGTGCACGGGGGTGTACCACTGGTCACTCGTCACTTCCCTTCCACCTCACTGACTGTCTTTGTGTTGGGGGGGGGTGGGTGTTGGCGCCTGTTTGTGTCTTTGCGAGTGCGTGTGAGTGCAGGCCTGTCTTTGTGTGTGTGTAAATGAGGGTTTTCTCCCTCAAGCTGTTTGTGTTTGTGTGTGTTTGTGAACTCTTCGTCTGTTTACAGGGGTGTGTCTGTGAGTGTGAAATAGGGATTTTGTCTCTGTATATTCTCAAATGTTAGGGAGCCACACACCATAAGGGACTCACACTTATTGTGGCCCTGGTTCCATGTCTGGTTTTCCATCAATAATTCCAGTGTAATTTAGGCCAGGAATGTACCCAATTCACATCACTGAACCACACACTAATGGAATGCATATTTAAGTATTTTTCAGGCAGAAAATCTTTTTACCTCAACTTCCAATGTGAATCCTTTTTGTTGTTCTGTCCACGAACAGAAAATGAACTTTAAGTACATGTCCTGTCAAATAACATTGTCCTGGGTTGTTGTAAATAGGAATTTGTTCTTATTATTACCAAACATATAATTCTACAGCCATCTGCATTTATTTTATTTCAGCCTTATTTCTCCTAATAATTCCAACCAGATATGACTGTATTTCTCCTAGTACTGCTCTTGATATTAGTGTATTACTGTCATATTCCTCCTAGTACTGACACCTGGATATAAATGTTTACTGATGTATTGCCCCTTACACTGCCATCTGTATAGAACTGCAATATTACTATCATTCAACAAAAACCACACAGACACATAGAGGATCTCTCCTTAAGTCATCTTAAATATATGATGATGAGGGAGTACATGATTCACTGCCTCTAAACAATAACCCTAATGTTTTATAACCAGATGTTTATAGAGGCATCAGGTGGGGGAAAGAGAAAGATAACTGTTCCTTTGTGTGTGTGTGTTGAATGTTTCATGACCACACAACTATTGGAGGCGTTGGGTGGTAGTTTCTACCTGATGGACCCTTATGGGCTTTTGTTCTTTTGGCACCAGAGGGACCCAGTTGGCCTTGGGTGTGTAAGTGTGTTTGTGTAAGTGTGTGTTTGGCGGGGTGTGTGTAACTTATTTATTGCACTATGAACGACTCTGGACTGTGTTTAATTCAAGTGAGAAAAATATATGTCCTGGTGAGTGTATATTCACTTGAGTTTGGAAAAATATGTGTTGTCCTGTCTTCTTAATGTGCATACTTTAATATGTATCTTTATGGAAGTTAGGAACAAGTGTATGCAGTCAGTTAGGAAAGATTTTTTTAACAACAATATGCATCTTGTATCTCTAATACTAAAATGAGCTGGCACACAGTGAATTTATTGGAAAATAAAAACAAAATTATTTAGAGTTTCAATGAACATGTCCTACCGCTGGCTACACATTCCATTCTGCTACACTGCTTCTCCTGCGTCAGTCCCCACAAGCCCCCCACCCAGAAATGTGCTCAGACATTTTGAGGGGCATGTGCTGAAACTGAAAAAAAGGCTCCTCCCATGAAATGTGCTCCACGAAAAAAAAGAATGTACTTACTTTGATACTAACATGAAAGGCTTTTAAAGATGACTTCAGATATAATACTCTATTCCTCTATTATTTTGTTAAGCTACATTATTGTATTATTTGGTTAAACTGTTTTAATAACATTTGGTTTGAGTACCATGTTTTATGTGTTTCATTGAGAAGCAGAGAAAGCAGCACAATCTGTTGTTTTCTGCAAAACTATTTTGAAATAGAACTTAAAAGAATGCTCCAGACCCCTTAACAGCTCAAAATCCAACATGACAGTCACTAAATACACCTTCTCAGCGTGTTTGGTAATTCCCAACTTTTCCACCATAAGTTGCCATTAGCTGATGTCACTGCAAGATCTTTGAAAATACATCTAGATGTGTTTGTTTGACTTTCTGATATTTTTTTGTCCCGTTTCATTCTCCTATCAACTCAATTCAAAGATCGACTCACGTTAAAAACTAACATTTGGTAATTAAAAAAATGTTGCAGTGACGTCACTGAAGGATTCTGGGATATCATGCATGGGCTTCATAATACCCCCCATCTTTCCCCCCTCCCATTTTCATTCTGACTTGGCGGCAGCTCTGCAACTCTTTGGACAGATGCGGGATGTTAGAGGGCACTCACGGTTCATTGAACCACGTTGCCGAGCCGGCTGATTCTTTTCGCACTGCTCATCCAACACAGAAGCCTTTAGTCAGATCATGTCTGGGATGATTACGCTCACCAGCTATACTTCCGTGATTGAATTTACAGATGCCAAATCTGTACACTGGGAGTCACTGGAGAGCAATGTGTTTATTGATTCCAGCTTAATGCATTTTCTTTGTCTAGACAGGCTATTTGTGAATGTCTGTTTTGTCATGTTAACCATATCATTGACCCTAGCCTTAACCTCAGTAATATCATGTCTAAACTTGTGATGCCTAAACTTAAACCCAACCATAAAAATAATAAAATTAATTAAATGGAATTTCTGGAACATACCGTATGCTCACTATGTAATGTCATGTGATTACATGAAGCTGCGATGTAATAGAACAGTTTCCTTCAGTGACCAACATAATAGCAAAACCTTAAGGACCAACATAATAGTGAAATGTGAAGGGGCAACGTAATATAACTGGAGATATGTTGGCAGAAAATGTCATTTATGTTTTCCAATATAGTTCCCTGGAAACATAATTCCTGAGATGCAGTTGCAGAAAGAGCTAAATGACATCATACATGCCAGTGTGCATTGCATTGTTTGTATTGACCTCGCCAAAGCCTTTGATTCTATTTACATTTCCGATTGCTAAAACACTAAAAGTGAATGCTCATAACAAAGCGTCGAAACCGTAACGTTTGCATGCATTTGGTACACTCAGGCACCAAATGAATAAACACAATGTCGGCATGGCACCGTAAACAATTCTGTAACACATGGTGCAAAACACTACACACATCGTGCATGTGTTACACACTTTGGCCAATGATGAAACACTCTGCAGTCAGCACGTCCATTCAATAGTTAAAACACACATGACATTAG
>JACXGM010040713.1:0-10248 GCA_016801145.1 Umbra pygmaea
GCTGTTGAACATGTACAACTCTCAGAGAGGAGGTGATATAGTACGCTTGGTAGCTGTTGAACATGTACAACTCTCAGAGAGGTGATATAGTACGCAAATTGAAGAGGCATTTTGGCAATACTCCCTAGATGCAGTATATTTTTCACTATCATCATTTTTAGGCAAATTACGTGACCATTTTAAATAAATGTTACTGTATTGATATTTGTGGACACCAGACAGGCTAATCTGACGAAACATCAGTCACCTGTTTGTTCTTTAATCCATCAATTAATATTTAATCAAAGAAACCTATTTCTGCTTTTTTGTTTAGTACTCCAACGATCCCTGGCCTCAAACTCCTTTTCGGGTTCGGTTATCTTTACACAACAGTATTAGTTTGCCTGAATCTATGGATATCGTTCAGGCATGCACACACTAATGGTGCCATGTTCAGTAACCGCAATGGATTTCAATAGGGATAGGAGAAAAAATAATACTGCAATGTATCACAATATTCTTTTTGCCAATATTATTATCGATTCTCAAACTTCAAAATCAAAATTTTGTTTGTTTATTTTTAAGTAAACAAAGCAGTCAAAAGATTGCCAGAAAATGCTAATAAATATGGGCATATTTGTCTAGAACACATTCATCCATCTATATCGTAATGACAAAGTATTTTATTTACATTTCCTGAAAGCACAACACTGTACGTTCAGAATAATACACTTCAAGGCAGTTCGCACATTAGTCACCATCTCCTGGCTTTAAAGCTGGACACTAGCCACGGCAAAAAAAATCACTGTACGCTACCGTCACACAAAGACACTTGTACACCGCAATCAACATCGTAATCAATCTTCCGCATCTTTAAGATGGAGGACAACGTTGCATACCACTGTCCTCCTCCAGCAAGGCGACTGGCAGGAGCTTTTTCAGTTGTAGTATTCATTGACAATAGTTTGTGTGAAGAAATCTATCTACTGAGCTGTCAAAGCTTATCTTGCAATCCTATAAACCCATAGGTGAAAGCAACATATTAGCGCTTCCTCATGAAACATCAACTTCCGGTTCCATACGGCAAAGCTTTGGGATTATTACAAGTGAGATTATTTCAACCCTTGTGACACACCCGCCGCACTGCATCCACTTTTTTTCAGATGCGGTAGATTTGCCCGCAGCGGTGCGGATTGCTTTCTATTGAAATGAACTTCCGCCGGAACTCAACCAGTTTGCCGTGCCTGGTGTGAATCCAGCATTAGACCAATACTAATGGGGAAATGTAAAACCTCACTATATTCACTTGCATCTCATTACCCATATGTTTTCAATTGGCCGCACCATGTGGGTAATACATGATAAGCAACCAATTGACACCAGAAATGTGATTAGTTGGGTGTTTTTTAACTCTCTATTTCTGACAGGAAACAAGCAACGCAATTTTCTTACAAGTTCAACATGATTATGCTTTTTAATACCTGTACTGAAAGTGCAGTTTATTTGATTGAATTTACAAATATTACTGATCCAAATGCTGATACTGACATTTTTTTTTATTGTGTTTTAAGGTAAAACTGTAGCCAGCCAGAGGAGTAGGTTGGTTGCTAAATTACTATAATGTACTATAGGCTTAAATGAAAAGTAGGCCTAAATGATACATCATATCGTAGTAATATACCTTATTTTACTAGTATGCATATGTATATCAGAAGAGTGTGCTGTTTTGAGTGGATTACCTTTTCAACATAATCATGACAAACAATTTTCACATTTAAATTCCATTAATTCCATTAAGAAAGTTTTAAGCAAATGTTTGCCATGCATTTGTTATAGTATTACATGTTTTGGGCAGTTTCTTGTATTCTGTTGAACTGTTAGCAGATAGCATGTTTAATTAAAAAAGAAGCAGATAATCGCATTATTGATTTGCCATACATTCAGAATCACGAGAATCGTAAGAATCACAAAACATATCATGTTGTCGCAACAAAGGTTTTGTGATATATCGTAAAAATCGTATTGTGAGGTCCCTTGCAATTTCCAGCCCTAGATTCCCAACATTTCAAATGAAAATACCCCAGACAGAATAGGGTGATGCTTCATTTTATGTCGCACAGGCATGCATAATGTAAATCATGCATTGCTATCTGAATATTCCTCGCTGTTGTTGTGCCCATCTAAACAAAGCTCAGCTCTTTGGCAGATGCAGCAGGAGACACAGAAGGGTAGGGTTTGACTGTTGAGGGTATGTATTGGTATTAGGTCAGTGAGATAAAAACACAGCCATTCTCAAATCACGTTATGGAGTTCAACATGCCCGCAGTTCAACATAGCTGTGTCATGTTCACTTATATCACCAGAAGAATAAAACCTAGTTTAAGTTAGAAATGTACTAACTTTGAAAGACTTATTGACAGGTCAATGTTCTAGCAACTTTCTGGACGATGTTGTGGCCTAGCAGTTAGGGAATCTGATAAGTGTTTGGAAGACCCCTGGTTCTAATCCACTAATGGCAAGATGAAAGATCTGTTGTTTTATCTCTGAACAGTACAATAAACCAACCCTCTGCACTGTAAAATAAATAAATTCCTATAAAAAACAAGTTAAGTGTCCATCAAAGAAGGTGTGATTGAAATGTTCTCTTTTACTCACTGCTGCATCTTTTAATATCTTTTTATAGAAAGCTGGTTTTGAGCTGGCTGTCAAAACTCAAGGAGATGTAAATGAAAGGAAAAGATCAGGGCTGTTCTTCATAAAAGTTGCAGTATTCACACCCTGTTCTTAAATGAGCCACAGAATGTAGGCCAGTTCTAATTTAGAACACACAGGAAAGGGAGATTCCACAGAATCCATATAGCCAGCTAACGTTGTGTTCTTTAGCATTTATTTACAGCAAGTGACAACATATTCCAACGCTTGTAATAACATTAAGACTTTAAAAAGTTCACTGAAATTGACTGAACAAGGTCAACACGAAATAATCAGAAAATTGAGTCGCAGGTCAAGTGATGTGTGAATGTTTCATTATATGGCTGGCTAGTTATCTTAATTTGTGATCAAAACAAGCATTTTTCTATCACATGACTTATACAATCTATTCCAAAACAGGAATTCAAAGTCAAGTAGCCTCACTAGTCATTGACTCCATAGCCACAGTATATATTGATAGCAAACAAGTGTCATAAGTCGTTCAAAAATATCTAAATCAACAGTGCTGCCAATGCAATGTGTAGCTCAATGAATGACACATTCTTAAATCTGACGAAATGCAAATACATGTTATACTGTACTCTTGCAAAGACACTAGCTAGCTTTTTACGCAAAGCTGAGCTCTGTTTAGCCATTTGCCGGGTATGTTAGCTAACAGCTAGCTAGCTAAAGTGCTGGCCAACAAGCTGTGCTGGCTAATACATGCTAGCAGCTGACTGTAACTAACGTTTGCTAACAAGCCAACATGAGCTTGCAGCATACATAGCTAACGTCCTTTTTCTAGGTTATGGTTATTACGGTCGTGATAGGTAGCTAGCTCGCTTAATTGGATATACGTACATGTTAGGGTTTCTCTTGAAAGCGTTATTGATGTCTTTCACAACTCTCTGGACCAATACGTCCACCTCTTCCTCAGACTCTGCCATTTTTGTACTGAAGACGTCAAAACATTATCTTTGCTTCATCCGGGTCATTGAAACAACACATTAGGCAAAGTGCGCATGTGTAAACAGATTTCACCATGGCAACACCGTAGCAAAAACATTGGTGGTAACAGTTTGCACACCAGCTGACAAGGTTAACTTTTAGTACACAGTAATAGCGCAATAATTCATTATGCATTGTTGCTAATGTATTTAATTCAAATTGTGGACGTTTTATAGTTAAATAACGCGTTTTGTCTTCAACCTCTTGACAATGTCTGAAACGAACCTCTACAGTAGCCCAACTCTTATTTACAATTGGTGAGTAGAATAGACAACAACATTCTTAAATATCTCTCCTCTTCAGCTCACGTGTTTTAGGAACTCTGACTTTAGTAACCAACATGAATAATGTACCATGATGTAATTATGTTCCATCTAGGCACAAAAATAGGGAGGCATATCCGAAAGACTATGATTACGCAACATGTCCAGAGGGAAAGAAGAAACTCAACAAATCAACATACAAACACTTTGGGACAGATATGGATACTGTGAGCAGTAAATATTTTATCATACAATACATTCTACTGCTTTTATGATGATTTTGCCTTTGTTAGGGTTGGATTGAGTAAAATTGTTTTTTTTGTAATTTCATTACATACTGTATTCGGATTACTGTTAAAAAGTAACCTACCCAAACCTGACATTTGTCTTCTGTTTGATTGAAATTCGGTATAATTCTTATTTGTTTATTAATGGCATAGCAAATAGGATACATACTGTAGCTAATTGCAATTCAAAACGGTTCTCTAATTGGTTAATATGCTATTTTTGTAAAACCTCACAATCAGTGAGTGGCACTAGTATCTCAATGCCTTTCTAGAATATAATATTGTAGTGTGTTGATCGCTAGCTCACCAATTAAAACGTAAAAAATAATATTCCCATAGTTTCAAATAAGTAGATTTCTTGAGTCTGGCCTCTCTAGGTTTCTTCCTAGTTTCCATCTACTAGAGGGGTTTTCCTAGCCACTGTGCATCACGTGTATTGCTTGTTCTTGGAGGTTTTAGGCCGAGTATCTGTCAAAGCACTTTGTGACAACTGCTGTTATAAGAAGGGCTTTAAAAAATAAATTTAGTTGATTTGATTGATTTCTCCTGAAAGTTCTAGAGATTTCTATGTAGATTAATATTTTAATTCACCAAAATTAACAGATAAAAAACTGTAAAAGTTGGGACATCAGTCCATTACGTCCGACAGGTAGTTTTGTCACACTGTCCCTGAGTTTGAACTAAGATCATGGACTCTTTGTTATATGTAGATGTTTATGTTTAGTGGGGATTTATGTTGTATTTGTGTTGGGATATTAATTGTGGGGATTGTGACCTGTGGGCCATCCCCTGTTCAACTTGTGTTATATTCAGTTTTTATTCTGGGTTGATAGTTGAGACCGGTTGGTTCTATTTAGTAATTGCTTCCAGCCAGTCTCTTAATGCACAGTTGAACAGGGGATGGTGCGAGTCATTGTTATATTGTCACTGTGTACTATGCTGTTCCAGGATGGTAGTGAGTTAAGTAAGTAGTATGCTGTTATATGATTTGCTTAGGAAATGTGTATGCTCTTTGTATATTAGCCACTGCTATAGAGTACAGACTACTGTTATAGTGCCTCCTGTAAAGTCAGTTGAGACTATGCGTACGCTCTGTAACAGACTGTGTTAAATTATTCAGCTACATTCATACCATTGTGCCTCGCTGCCATTTCATCAACACTCCACTGTTTGATTACCTCCTGGTCTACCTTCATTAAAACTTTGACAACCATCTACCTGCCTGGGTGTCCTTCTCTCTACACACACCGCTAAATCGTGACACATTTCCTGGTTCGAGTATTTCAGAAAGTGATGATCTACTAGGATTTTCCCACACAACCATCCCTAGGGTTTACAGAGACTTGTCAGAAAAAGTGAAAATATCCAGTTAGCAGCAGTTTTCTGGGCGAAAATGCATTGTTGATGGCAGAGGTCAGCGGAAAATTGCCAGACTGGTTCTAGTAACCACACTGGTTCATGAACTTAACAGTCACTGTTTTACCGTCTGTTTGAAAAACATAACATCGTTTTAGGGAAAGCAGTTTCAAGCCACTTTAATGCTATTATGGATAGAAAAGCTGCACAAAACAGAAAATTGTTTTGTGCAGAAAATTGTTGAAGTCACTTAACATTTAACTGTTGAAATTATTTAAAGTATTTTGAACTCAATTCAATTATTTACTTATGCATTAGGGTTTACATTGCACTCGTTACAAGGTATGCAGTAGAGAGCATCTTTGAACACAACATGTCAAATTTTGAAGCAGTATCAGCTAAGAACAGGAAACTGAGGCTAAAATTTGCATAGGCCCACCAAAATTGCATAACAAAAGATTTAAAATGTTGCCTGCTCTAATGAGTCTAAATGTCTGCTACTACATTCAGATGCTAGGGTCAACATTTTGTGTAAGCAACATGAGAATATGGATTCATCCTGCCTTGTATCAACAATCCAGGCTGGTGCTGGTGGTGTAATGGTGTGGGGGATATTTTCTTTGCACACATTGGGCCCCTTAGTACTATTTCACCATTGTTTGAATACCACAACCTACGTTGCTGACCATGTCTACCCCTTTGTGACCACAGTGTACCAAACATCTAATGGCTACACTAGCATGGTACTGTATGTCACAAAGCTCACATCCCCTCAAACTGGTTTCTTGAACATGATAATGAGTTCACTGTACTCAAATGGCCTCTCTGAGGAATTCTTCTAGCACCAGGTTGAATCTATGCCATGAAGATTTAAGGCAATTCTGAAACTAAAAGTGGGTCCAATCCGTTACCAGCAAGGTGTACTTAATGGAACATTTCACACCCCTAAACAGCTGGAAATGGTTGTGCTGGTAGTGTTTTCCACCAACAGTCACTAAAAACACCTTCTCAGAGTGTGTGAAAACTCCCAACTCGTTCAATACTGTGACCGCAACATTTACAAAACTAACTGTTTGTTTTTAATCAATTACATTTTTGAATTGAGTCTACTGGAGAATAAAATGGGACACATAAAGATCAGGAAGTCAATCAAACACCTCAGCTGTAGTTTTGAAAATGTTATTATTTGACAGACACAGTGGCTTGCATTGATTGTGTTCTGTCTCCATGTTGAAGGGTGCCATTTGTAAGATTTCCACCATAAAATGCACATAAAAACTAATTACAGTACATATCAAATCGTATTGGGTATTAATACTGTACTTCGGAAATGGTTTGTTACTGTCAGCGTAACATCACAGTACGTTCTGTGTTGCCCCAAGGATTTTCTCAAAACAAAACAATCAAATGAAATGCAGTATTGTATCATTTCTGGTGTAGTGTAGCGCAACTTTATACCCGACCTCGCTGCCCCCCCTTCTCCTAGTCTGCCCACCTCAAGCCAAAACACAACTTAAATTAGTTAATTACAGTGTGCCATCAGCTTGTTTTGCAAGTAAGTCATTTAGGGAAATGCTGCATGAGCAAACTTGGCCAGCCTACTAATAATGTTTCTGCTAATTCATATCAAAGTGCCAATATTTTGGATTCAACTTGAAACTGTGGTGGGACAAATTTTAAGTTATTAGTTAATTAATGGGACCCATTGATGTATATTTAGAAACATGTAATGGCTGGCTGGAGCATTGCTGCCACCCTGAGTCCTACAAGAGTACTGAGGGTAGTTCAGGGTGCCTGATCACCACATGTGCTCATCATTAGGGATGTTGGGACTACTCCTTGTATTAGTGTGAGTGTGTATACCCCTGCTAGAATGACATTAGTGTGTCGGTCATTATTGATTGTGTTCTTCTGCTACGGATGTATGCTTGCTTATGCTACGTTTGTTGTTTTCCTAAATTATAATTAAATGTGATCAATATCAAATCCGTGCTTGACTTTGTCTACACTTAACTACGGACACCAGCATTACAGAAATGTTTAGTAAGCTTCTTTAAATTGTGCCGGCTGCTCAAAATGAACCTATGTTAATTATTTAAAATAACTCATGTAAATTTGATCAAAATACAGTTTCTATTACTGTTTTTGTTTTTTAATAGTATGATAACATGAAGGCTCATAGTCAATAATGTAGCAATTGACCATATTATTTTAAATGGCATTAGTCCATCTTCTGTTTGTGTGTATTTTTTATTATTTTAATCAAGATGAATATATTTTATTATTTTATTCAGTGCCATGGGTGTGAGAACATGGATTTAGAAATTTAATTGATTTTGATTATCACTCCTAACTCCCAAAAAATATGAAATGTTCTATTCATCTCTAGGATTGGAGTACCAGCACAGGAAGCCAGATGTCTCAGTATCTGATGAAAAATGAGTATGAACCCAAGCAAATTCACAAACCTATGGTGAAGGATGACCACTTCCAGTTAGAAGTCTTTGACAGACGTTCAGTCAGGTAGGCTGTAATCTCTAGATCACAAAAGTAAATCTCACATAATTTGGTCAGTTGCTTCACTTTTATTCTGTGTCATTGCCATATCTGGCCTGCTCTGAAAAGAAGTTAAATGACTCAAAAATGAAAACGCTTAACACCTTCCAAGAGTTTACCTTGGTTGTTCTCCTTCTCCATGTTTACGCACAGCCTTGATATAAGCTGTGATTGTGACAACCTTGTAACAACGCATTTCATTCTTTCATGTATTTGAGCCACTGCTGGGATACTAAATATAATTAAAACTGCCCACAGGAAATTGGGTAGTCCTGGAGTATTTCATCTGAAGTAATGTCACTGAAGAAATACAGGTGTAGATGGCCTAATGGTTAGAGTGTAGAACCGTAGACCAAATGGTTTCTGGTTTAAACCCAATGTTGTCCTACCCTTGAGCAAGATGCTTGCATTTAATTTGTTCATGTAGGTTGCCCTGGAAAAGAGCTAACATTTGGGGTGCAGATGGCTCAGTGGGTAGGGAGTCAGACTTGTAGTCAGGTTGCCAGTTCAATTCCCGACTGAGCCGATTGAGTCCTTGGGCAAGACACTTTACCCTAATTGCTCCCAGGTCGTTGCTGTAAATAAGAAATTGTTCTTAGTCAACTTACCTGGTTAAATAAAGGTTAAATAAAAAATAAATAAATTTCACATTCGCGTTAAACAGTTTTTTTTCGCGTTAAACCATTATTTTGTTATTTTGATTCTGTAATCTAGCACTTTGAGTTTGAAAGGATACAATGACAATGAGGTTGAATTGAATATTGTCAGCTTTAATTGGAGGGTGTATTCATACATATCAGATGATTTATTCAGAAATGACAGCACCAAAAAAACATTGGACAGTTTGACATAATGTAAAATAAAGTAATAATTATCAATATTTGGTCACATATTCTTTGGACGCAATGACTGCTTGAAGTTTGCGATGCATCAACAACACCAGATGCTGGGTATCTTCCCTGCTTATGCTCTGCCAGGCCGCTACTGCAGCCATCTTTGAATCAATGCAAGCTGGCAGTCATAAGGCTCAGAAATGAAAATCAATCAATCAAGAATATTGCACAAACCCTGGGCATGCCCAATTGAACAGTTTGGTTGATCAATAACAGCAAAAAAGAACTGGATACCAGATATACCGTAGATGACTGTAATAGATGACTGGAGAATACTCTCTATGGTGAAGAAAAAAAAACTTAAAACAGTCCAAGAGATCAAAAACACTCCCGGGATGCAGGTTTAGATGTGTCTACCATACATAGAAGACTACACCAGCAGGACTGCTAAGGCTACACTGCAAGGTGCAAACCATTAATTAGCCCGAAGAACAGATAAGCGAGATTAAAAGCACCGAAAAGAGCCCCAACATTTCAGGAAAAATCAACTGTGTACAAATGAGACAAAGATTACTAGAGTGATGGAAAGAGGAAAGTGTGGAGAAAAAAGGAAATGCCCACGATCCAAAGCATACCACCTCATCTTTGAAACATGGTGGAGCAGGTGTTATGGCTTGGGCCTGTAGGGCTGCCAGTGGAACTGGCTCACTTGTATTAATTTATTATGTATCTGTAGACAGAAGTAGAACAATAATTTCCCAAGTTTACTGAAATATATTATCTACTCAGATAAAACCTAATGCCTACAAACTCATTGGATGTCACTTTATCACGCAACAAGACAATGATCCTAAACATACTGGTTGAGCAACAAAGGGGTTTTTGATGGCCAAAAAGTGGAAAATCCTTGACTTGACCATGATTTTACATGCTGAGGAAAAGACTAAAGACAATATGTCCCCGAAGCAAGCAGGAACAGAAGATGGATGCATACAGGCCTGGCAGAGCATCACCAGGGAACATACTTAGCTTCTGGTGTTGTCAATGCATTGCAGACTTCAAGCAGTGAAAGGATATGCGGTTACACTTTATTTGGAGAGTCTGACATTCCATCTGTATGTGCTCTACAGATAGTTTGTTGATGATATGACTATCAACAAACTATCAACAAACCATCTGTTGATAAGCAACTAATTGTGTATTTTAAGGGTAGGGGTAAGTTTAGAATATGTTTTAGGGTAATGGTTAAGGTTAGGTTTAACATAAGGGGAATGG
>JACXGM010040714.1:0-10247 GCA_016801145.1 Umbra pygmaea
GTAAGCCTTTCCCAAACCCCTAACCTAACCTTAACCACTCAGAAACCTTGCTGTTAATTCGATGTAAGCCTTTCCCAAACCCCTAACCTAACCTTAACCACTCAGAAACCTTGCTGTTAATTCGATGTAAGCCTTTCCCATACCCCTAACCTAACCTTAACCACTCAGAAACCTTGCTTCTAACTCGATGTAACTTGTAATATTTCGTAATGTATTGTTTGTAACCATGGTGATAGTGAGTAAAAAAATGATAAAAAAGCAACACGTGTGTATCGCGTTGAATATATGCAAAGTGGATCCGTGGCAGTTCCACGGAATATTCAGCCATTCCGTGGAACTGCCACGGAGTTTGAAGTTAAGTATCCGTGGTAGTATCACGGATTTCTGAGAGATCACGTTGTCGCAGACACCAGCAAATCACAACCGTACATCTCAGAATTTCTCCCAAATTACGTTCTCAGGAAACTATTTAAAAAACCTGAATTATGTTATATGCCAACATATTTAGTTTTTTTTTACGTTTTAACTGCACGTTTCATTATTAGGCTATATTTGTACTTCAATTACGTGGCTCCGTTACATTTTGTTTAGCGGATTTATGCAAGAACATTCCACACATTCCATAGCGTTCGAAATTATATTGCAACCTTCACAGTTAAGGTTAGGTAGGAGGATACTAACGGTTAAGGTTAGGTATGAGGTTACTACGGTTAAGGTTAGAATTAAGGTTAGGGTTCTGGATTTGAACTCGCGAACACTGGCATGCAATTCGCGGTTTTATACGCCCGTCCACCATCCCCGACCTCCGCCCTAGCAAAAACTACGCTGTTTACATGCTACGTCATGATCTTCATATGTTCTAATTTAACGTTATTTGAGTGTTCAATTTAGTTCCCTACAAACGTAATTGACCCTCTCATACTGCACATATTTCGGTTTTACAAAATAGTCCCTCAGAACGTATTTCATGTGATTTAGGGCTGGCAAATCAAGACAACAGTGCATATGAAAAATAATTTGAATCATATTGACTCTTGGCTACAAGAATAAATCAAACCCAAACTTTTGTGACAATTTTCATGGATGATGTCATATAGAATCAAAAAATACAAAATTGTATGTTTTAGTTTTTAGTTAATTATTGTAAGTAAACCATGATGAACATCACTGTAAAATCTAAATTGGCATGCCCCCAGGTCTTGAGATCCAGTATGAATAAATTTGAGGGATATATAATTAAGTAAATTAAACACTCTGGGCCCTATCTTACACCCAGCGCAATTTACCTTTTACACAAACGCATGTATCATTCCTATCTTGCACCCGACGCATATGGGACTTTACCCTCCACAGACGCGCGTCGGTAAATTAGGAAAATAATTTGCGTTCATTGGGCGGTTCAGTGAAAAGAAGAGGCGTGTTCCGGCGCAAACGTTCCCTGATGCTATCTTGCAGTTCCCGAAAACAATTCCGCCACTGACCAGGAAAATCCTTGTTAAAAGTCTGTGGCGTGTTATTCATATGCTATTTTAACGGCGCATGCTTAACCATAATGTAGCGTGTGCACAACGCGCATACACTTTGCTCCTCTCATCTACACAAATGCATCAGTTCTTTATTATTGCAATACGTAATTAGAAGGAAAAATATTACCACACGAGGGAAGTAATTATTATGTCCGAAAATGTAAAAAAAATAGGTATACATCTAGTGTACACATTTACTCAAATTATTCAGAATGAATTATTTGCACTGATATACATCAACCTCAAGGGAACCCATTCAATCAACATACAAGTAATTTGCAATACTAATAGTAAAATCACCCATGTCTTTGCGAAATACGACTCATTTATGCCAACTTTGCCATGAGGAATCCCCCCTTGGATGGGTGCCTGTGAAGGGGACAATGGATATCCTTTAAAGACATGGTTACTGATGACAAAATGTATGATGCCAGCAAGTGCGCGAAATGCTGTTTAATCGGAAACACACACAAACACGCAGTGTATCCTAATTGAACGAACATTGCACGTCAGGTGTTTGGATAGAACAGGTACACCACTCAAATCGCACCATTCTTTGTGGTTTGTTGTGTTTTACGCAACATTTCCATGAATCATGGATGTGTTGAGGACATTAATTAGAAAATATTAGAGGACTTCAGGAGACGTGGTGTTGAAATGCATGTGCCATTGCAACTTAACCCAAATGCCCAGAAATACAGAACGGCAGAGGAAAGCTTATTTGACAGAACAGTAATCTCTGTCTAATGTTAGACTACATTGCAAAAATATTACCATGCCTTCATAACCTCGTGATTTAGTGAGAGTGAGTCCAAAACATCGGAAAGTAGGCTATGTCTTGTGACATTTCTTTATTTACATTTTGTAAAAAGAAAAGTCAATAGCAATCCGCCGTTATAATAGCAATCCGCCATGGAACAAGCCCGTCTGCTCTTAAAGGGAATGTGAGATGATGCTCTAATTTGGTTTATTGCACGTTACGCCCAAACCACACCTATGACTAATGAAGCTACTTCAGACCTACCCATTTCAGATTTGCGTCGGGCACAGGAGTCATTTATCCCGCCGGTAAAATAGCAACAACAGCGCCCAGAACCCTCCCACAATGTCACTTGCGTTTCATACTTCAGATCGTTAAAATAGGGCCCTCTATGTACAGTAGCCTACATATCCTTTGGGTTTAAGTTTGTACTAGGGTGTTTTTCCTATCCACTGTGCATCACTTTTGTTGCTTGCTCTTGGAGATCTTGGGCAGAGTGTCTGTCAAAGCACTCTGTAACAACTGCTGTTGTAAGTAGAGCTCTATAAATAAATTTGATTGACAACTCCTATCTCTGTCAAGGTGCACACTGCCATCAGTGAACATTGCAGTAGACCCAAGCTCTTCAACCTCTTCAGACCACGTTTTCCCTTCGCAAGACTACCAAATTATGTTGTGACAAAATATGTGATCATAGTCCACCCATTACGTCCACCCATTATAGTCCACCCTCTCGGCACGTATATTGTCCTGTACTTTTGAGAGACTCTCACAGCACTGCTCTCCAAACTAAGAAATCATGGATTTGATCAACTGGTCTCTAAATGCAGTTGACACCATATTCTTGAAGAGAAGCTTGGGTTCGGGGGAACCTGACTGCCCTGCCAGAACGTTCATAGCTGGCTACACGATGGACGCATAGGAGAAGTGGCGGGGGTCTGGCGGCTGTTTCCGTGGAGGACATAGAAGATATCTACCTATTCGGAATCATGATAATATGGCTTCTGCTTATGGGATTAGGCATTGCCCTGATTTATCGAGGAACTAAGAAGACAGTGGCAGCTGTTCAAAGCCCCACAAGGCTGCCCGTCATGATTGAAGCAGTGGGCAGAGCTGTTTGCACTCAGACTGGGTCTATAAACCACACTTTGGATAACATCATGGAGAAGCTCACAGCTTTGCAAAGGCCAATGGATCATTTCGGAGACCAAAATGGACCAGCCGTGTAAATTAGAATGTGGCTGCTCGCCCCATGACTAAACAATCTTATCTATTTCGGCTCTCCTCAAACAGCACTGGCCTTGGCCAAGGCCGCTGTTGGAATAACAACTCCCCCGGAAGAGCACTGCAGTGAGCCGCTCTTGCGTTCCTTCCCCTATCGATTGTTGACTCTGTCTGGGACATGACCAAGGTTGTCTCCATGGCAACTTGCTGTGTATCGCTATGACATCCTGCGGACTTGAGGCACCTGGATTATGATGCCAGGCATAGCGACTCTCCAGGCCTACACACACATGAACTCTTACATATATATAGAGATATGCAATCACCCGCCCCTCACCCCATCCCTCGCCTTCACCGCTTTGTACCCCCCAGCCTGACAGGCGGGTCTGTGACCAGCGCCATAATGGCTGCAGGAATGGATTGCTGATTGCCTGTGCTGGACTACCTCCATCCCCCAATCCCCACCCCTGTTGCAAGTCTTGTTCATGTTGTAGAGTGTACTGATTATGTGCTAATGTTGCCGAGGTGTTTTTTTTTCCTGTTCCCACACTGTACTCCTTATAGGGGCATAGTATGGGGGCTGGCTTTTACTTTACCTCACCTCTTATGTAATGCTGTATTGTTATTCTCAATCCCTGTCTTCCTCTCCTGTCTACCCCCTTGTCATATTGTTTGTATGGATGTTTTGTTTGTATAGACAGGTTGATGGCTAATTTCGCTGGTACTTGTGACTAAGTGACAATAAAGGCTACTACTACTACTACTACTAAATAGTTTCATGCCTGGTACTTGTAAAATCATTTTGTGATGCTTTTATAAAATAAATAGTATAGATTGACTTAAAGACTTTTCCCCAAATGAAAGTGTGTTTGATTTAATTGGTATTTGTAGATGACAACTGTCACATTACACTTTTTGTTGTGTCAAAATTTTGATAGATCACCATATGTGCATGTGATGTAATTTTATAAATAACATCAGGCTAGTCAAGGGACTTCAATAAACCCACAGACCACTAATGAGTGTTGTACATACAATAGAAAATGAATATTCAACTTGATCAATGCTATTCAATAGAATAGCTGTTTTAAATACATTTGATTTGACTCAACATGTACATGAATCCACACACAACCGTGGACACACCCTAGACTTACTTATCAGTAGGGGCCTAAACATTTGATTGATTATTGTTAAGGATGTAGCACTATCTGATCATTTCTGTATTTTCTTTGATATATTGATCTCTCCTAACATTGAAGCTAGATCTGTGTCTGTCAAAAAGAGATGCCTGAATGAAAACACTAGGGTGCTATTTATGAAGACTTTATCTTTAACACCAAGCGTATCTGCGTGCTCTGTTGATTTTCTCCTTGATTCCTTTAACTCAAAAGTTAAGAGTGCAATTGATGATATTGCTCCTGTGAAAGTCAGGAAGAAAAATGGCAGATTAACAAACCACCAAAGTCACATTCCCAGTGAAATGCTCTCAGACAGTAAATGCAGTGAGTTTGCTTATTTCTTCTCAGAGAAAATCAATAATATCAGAAAGGTGATAAGCACATCTTTGAGTTGCGCTGAGGTCAGACAGATCAGACCACAACCTCAGAAATTAGTCACTATGTCTGTTTTCGAAGCAATTAATGGTAACATTCTGAAAAAAAATGTACAGCACCTTAAAGCTCCACTGTGTATTTCTTTGAGTTGATTCTTAGCAAAAAACTTTGTTCTTTCACAAATATGTGCTCATTCATGTGTAATTACTTCCACCTAATAATCAAAGTATTTTCGTAAGTGTAGAATCTTCCATTCACAATACATGCAATCGTGCCCGCTCACCATGTTACGCCTCCATCTTTAAAATACATCAGCCAAAGAGGGACATACCTGGAAATTCAAGCTCGGCCATTTGCGCTTTTACACAAGTGGCACCGTGACGAATGCCATGGGGAGATTACTCACGACTGCCGGGAAATTTCAAAGTCTGTTGAAGATGTAAGATCATGCCTGTTCTCGAGGACATGTAATAGTAGTGCTGGCTCAAGCAATAAAGTAGTCAAGAACGTTCGGCTGGCAACACAAACAGGGATTTTTCGTTTCAAAATAATATTGCTCGTGGTTCATTGCAATAATCATTGCTTATTCATTGCATGTCCATGTTCATGTTTTGCTAAAATTAGTATTCTGTTTGAATAAAACAGACTCTAGTGAATGTTTTTCAAATGTAATCGTGTTTTCACATGAGACACTGACAATATATTTAATCAAATTGTGTGTAAAACACATTTGTTACTTTTATTAATAAAACAAGTTAAATTATTATTTTTGCTATCACATGCTCTTATTGTTTCTTTACACACAATACAATTGCATTTGGTTATAATTTACGGGCTGTGTAGTGAATTAACAATGACTATTGCAGAGACTCAAAACGAGCGCTATTGTTTTGAAAGAAAAAACGAATATCCAGGTTGACGTTGCTGGTAAAAATATGCGGTTGCTTGTCATATACATTTTCACCAGCAGATGGGAGCAGATCTTACACAATGCAGCTTTAAAACATCAACCTGCGCCCTTGACACACTTACCACATCTTTTTTTTAAAATGTGTTTAACTGTTTAGAAGCAGATCTCCTAGAATTGGTAAATTCCTCACTTCTTTCTGGGATTTTTCCAAAGTCCCTTAAAACTGCAGTTGTTAAGCCCCTCCTAAAAAAGAGCAATTTGGATCACATCGTACTGAGCAACTACAGACCAATCTCAAATCTCCCTTTCATAGGCAAGATCATTGAAAAGTTGTATTCAATCAGCTGAACAAATTCTTAAGCTCAAATGGACACTTTGACAATTTTCAATCTGGCTTCCGACCAAATCACAGTACAGAGACAGCGCTAGTAAAGATAATAAATTATATTCGCCTCAATACAGATACAGGCAAACTATCAGTGCTGGTACTACTCGACCTTAGTGCTGCATTTGAAACTGTCGACCACAACATATTTCTTGACAGGCTGGAAAACCGGGTCGGGCTTTCTGTGATGGTCCTAAAATGGTTCAGGTCATACCTAGAAGCGAGAGGTTACTATGTGAGTATAGGCAACCATAAGTCTGAGTGGACATCCATGACATGTGGAGTCCCACAAGGCTCAATTCTCGCGCCACTCCTAGTCAACCTGTATATGCTCCCACTGAGCCAAATAATGAGAAAGAAACAAATTGCTTACCACAGCTATGCAGACGACACCCAGATCTACTTAGCCCTATCGCCTAATGACTACAGCCCCATTGACTCCCTATGCCAATGCATTGATGAAATTAACAATTGGATGTGCCAAAACTTTCTTCAGTTAAACAAAGAGAAAACGGAAGTAATTGCATTTGGAAACTAAGATGACGTTCTCAAGGTGAACGGATACCTTGATGCTAGGGGTCAAACAACTAAAGATCAAGTCCGGTATCTTGGTGTGATTCTGGAGTCAGACCTTAGCTTCAGTAGTCATGTTAAAACAATAACTAAATCAGCATATTATCATCTTAAAAATATCTCTAGAATTAGATGCTTTGTTTCCAGACAAGACTTAAAGAAACTTGTTCATGCTTTCGTCACCAGCAGGGTGGATTATTGTAATGGCCTTCTCACTGGTCTTCCCAAAAAGACCATAAGACAGCTATAGCTCATACAGAATGCTGCTGCCAGGATTCTAAGCAGAACTAGGAAATATGAGCATATCACGCCAGTCCTCAAGTCTCTACACTGGCTCCCAGTCACATTTAGGATAGACTTTAAAGTATTATTACTGGTATATAAATCACTCAATGGCCTAGGACCTAAATACATTGCAGATATGCTCATTGAATATAAACCCAACAGACCACTCAGATCATCAGGATTACATCAGCTAGAGATACCCAGGTCGTTGCTGTAAATAAGAAATTGTTCTTAGTCAACTTACCTGGTTAAATAAAGGTTAAATATAAAAAATAAAAATACCAAGGATTCAGACAAAACGCGGAGCATCTGCTTTTATCTACTATGCCAGCCGCAGCTGGAACCAGCTCCCAGAGGAGATCAGATCCAACAGTAGTCACCTTTAAATCCAGACTCAAAACACATCTGTTTAGCTACGCTTTTACTGAATGAACTCTGTGCTAAGTCCGAACCGATTGCACTATATTTTATATGGTTCGTTCAGTCTCTTTTATTTCTTAAACTGTACTATTTTTCAAACTATTTTTTCCCCTTTTATTTTAATTGCTTTAATTTTATCTGTTTAAATTTTTATGTTTTCCTGTTTATGTAAAGCACCTTGAATTGCCATTGTGTATGAAATGTGCTTTATAAATAAACTTGCCTTGCCTTGGAGCAGGAGTGTCTCATCAAATATATAAGACGAATACAGCCTTGACATAATGAGTGCAACATAAGTTAGAAATGTATATTTCAATAAAATTTATGATGACAATGTTCATTTTTCTTCAAAGGTGAAATGTTATTAAAAAGATTTTTTTTAAAGATTAAAAATGTCATTGAATTTAATCATTTACAGTACAATTTCCTCAAATAGATCTTTCTCACAAAATCCTTTGTATTTCAATCATGAGAGGGGTATTTATCTCAAATCAATCCGACCTCACATGCAGGTAAAACAAATGGTTCCCTTTTCCCAGTTTTTCGCCTCGTAGCCTCCACAACAAAAAATGGCCTGGAATACATAAAAAGAGACAAACAATTTGGCTGTTAAAACAGTATAAAATATATTTGTTGATTAGATAAATGTAGAACAGCGATTGTATTGTGTTATATAAGACAGCATTACTGCTCTTTCCCATTTCTACGTGCAGTCTCTAAGTAAAGAGTAACAACTTTGTCTGTATGCTGTAACTTGAGCAGGACAATACCTAACCAAAACGATTATCCTCATGAACCAAGCTCTAATATAACTAGCAACAACACTGCAAATGATTACTGTACCGTCATGAACCCGAGTCCATAACGTAGGGATAAGCTAATTATTGCATTAGTGACGATAAATCCAAGGATTTTATATGATTAGCTAGCTGGCTAGGAATAGTTTACATGATTTACTGATTGGCCATCTGTCCTTGGGGACCAGCAGGTTTTGGTAGTTTTTTCCAGTTCATTTTGGGAATGGTAAAGAATGTTTCCAATACTCTCCGGTCCATGTGTACATCAAAACTTGGATTCTCTAACAAACAGATGTTTTCATCTTCCATTTCATAGGTATTTATCATTCATTACTTCTTTTTTGAATTATGGCAGATCCAAACAGACAGATGTTAGCTAGCATATACTGCCACCCACTGTACCAGAGTATGCATATTCACAGAGAGTACACAGTTTTACGGGTTACCACCCTGTTACGCACAGTCTCCCCAGAAGGGGAGTGGGGTGGGACGCCACCACCGCTACCAAGGCCGCCCCGCAGCCAGCAAGAAGTACACGGTCGAGGGAGCAAACAAGGACACTGTACCAAAAAGTACCTTTTCCACAACGTGCTGTTTATATTAGCCAAAGTAAATTTGTAAATAATAATAATAACAATATTAAAGGGAGGAGAGGCTGAGCGGACTCAAACCAAAGAAAGTATGAACATAAACCCCACCCCCTAACCTATCTAACCCAACCTGAGTCAGAGAACTAAACCTAACTGGCACACGATCCAGGCGCCCCACCCAAAATACAGTGAGTGAGCCGCCCAGATCTAACCTAGTGTCTATATACAAGGGAGTGGTCCTACGGGTGGTGTAAGCCTATGGGCGTCTGGCCTTACACTCCCACGTGTTCCTCTCCCCCCTGGGAAAAGAAAAGAAGACACAAGTTTATACATCAATAACCGATAAACAGAAAAGAACTAGTAATGTAAGCAGTAACTAGTAATGTAACCAATACACTTGCCAATCCAAACTATCCACAACAAAACACTCCAAGCTGGTCTGAATACATTTCCTATGAAACCAAACCACACAGGTAGCCTCTGGGGTGAAAACAGTCTTATATATATATATATTTTTATTTTTATTTTTTTGGGGGGGGAAGGTCAGCTTCAGTATTTGACAACAGGATTGTCTTTGTTCTAAAATGTGCATAATTTCCAATCCTTTTTTTGTTTTATATTATTGCTTTCTATATTTTACACCCGTCCTAACCTCTACTTAACCGTGACCAATAGTTGAGACCAATTACATTGTGCCGTGTTATTTTACAATATTTACAAATCTTGTGCGTTTTACAGATCAGTTTCACTTGATCCACCCCTCATCCACACCCAACACTGTCCATCTATCTTTTAACCAAAGCCATATTGGGTTTCTATTGGCCATGTAAATTTCTATATACTGTGATGCTTCACATAATTATGAAATCTTTCTATTTTCAATGACTCAATGACCAATTTGGAATTAAAGGTGAATATTTTTGCTAAAATAATTATCATATTATTAATTGTCTGACTACTACATTTTAAGTCTCCAAGTATTGCTATTTGTAACGTTAGTTCAAAACAAATATTGCATTTACTCATCCATTCTTGCACCTGTGACCAAAAACATGCAACATAAGGACAGTACCAAAAAAGATGATCTATAGATTCTGCTTCCTCAGAGCAAAATCTGCAGAGTTGGGAAGATTGTATTCCCCACTTGTATAGATTTCTATTTGTTGCCAATATTTTGTATAATAACTTGTATTGAAATATTCTAATTTTTGAGTCTGGTGT
>JACXGM010040715.1:0-10097 GCA_016801145.1 Umbra pygmaea
AACTTACATTGTCCGTCAGACTTCTCACTACCCATAGCCAAAACCGTCACTCTCTCAAACAGGGAACTAGTCCACAATAACACGCGCCGAACCTCCGGAACGCTGGGATTAAATAGGCACCTTGATTACTCATTACGCACTGGTGTGGATAGTTGGCTAGTGCACCATTCATGCGCAATGAGTAACCAAGTGCCTACCGTTTCCCAGCGCTCAGAGGTCGGCGCCTAACAAAAACACATAGCCACATTACACAATAAAGACATTACAAACATGCCACGAAACATAAAAGTCCATCCAAATCGTGACATTACCTGGTTAAAAGAAATGGAATACAATATCTACTGTTTACAAGAAACACATTCAACAGCCTTAAATGAAGTTTATTGGAAAAAGGAATGGGATGGGGAAGCCTATTTCGCCCATGGACAAAGAAACTCGAAAGGACTGGACACATTCATATGCATTATACCCCACATAGGAAGAAAGATCAGGCTCTGAGCTGTCTACATTTAAGGTACTGGACACACATTCATATGCATTATACGCCACATAGGAGGAAAGCTCATGCTCTGAGCTGTCTACATTTAAGGTACTGGACATGCATTCATATGGGTTATACCCCACATAGGAGGAAAGCTCATGCTCTGAGCTGTCTAAATTTAAGGTAATCGACACACATTAATATGCATTATACGCCACATAGGAGGAAAGCTCATGCGCTAAGCTGTCTAAGTTTAAGGTACTGGACACACATTCATATGCATTATACCCCACATAGGAGGAAAGCTCATGCTCTGAGCTGTCTAAATTTAAGGTACTGGACATGCACTCATATGGATTATACCACACATAGGAGGAAAGCTCATGCTCTGAGCTGTCTAAATTTAAGGTACTGGACACACAATAATATGTATTATACGCAACATAGGAGGAAAGATTATGCTCTGTGCTGTCTTCATTTAAGGTACTGGACACATTCATATGCATTATACGCCACATAGGAGGAAAGCTCATGCTCTGAGCTGTCTAAATTTAAGGTACTGGACATGCACTCATATGGGTTATACCCCACATAGGAGGAAAGCTCATGCTCTGAGCTGTCTAAATTTAAGGTAATCGACACACATTAATATGCATTATACGCCACATAGGAGGAAAGCTCATGCTCTGAGCTGTCTAAATTTAAGGTACTGGACACACAATAATATGTATTATACGCAACATAGGAGGAAAGATTATGCTCTGTGCTGTCTTCATTTCAGGTACTGGACACATTCATATGCATTATTTTACGCCACATAGGAGGAAAGCTCATGCTCTGAGCTGTCTGCTTTTCAGGTACTGGACACATTCATATGCATTATACCCCACATAGGAGGAAAGCTCATGCTCTGAGCTGTTTACATTTAAGGTACCTTACACGCATTCATATGCATTATACCCCACATAGGAGGAAAGCTCATGCTCTGAGCTGTCTGCAGTTAAGGTACTGGACACATTCATATGCATTTTACGCCACATAGGAGGAAAGCTCATGCTCTGAGCTGTCTGCATTTAAGGTACTGGACACACATTTATATGCATTATACCCCACATAGAAGGAAAGCTCATGCTCTGAGCTCTCTAAATTTAAGGTATTGGACACGCATTCACATGTATTATACCCCACATAGGAGGAAAGCTCATGCTCTGAGCTGTCTGCATTTAAGGTACTGGACACACATTTATATGCATTATACCCCACATAGAAGGAAAGCTCATGCTCTGAGCTCACTAAATTTAAGGTATTGGACACGCATTCACATGTATTATACCCCACATAGGAGGAAAGCACATGCTCTGAGCTGTCTAAATTTAAGGTACTGGACACGCATTCATATGCATTATACCGCACATAGGAGGAAAGTTCATGCTTTGAGCTGTCTGCATTTAAGGTACTGGACACACATTCATATGCATTATACCCCACATAGGAGGAAAGCTCATGCTCTGAGCTGTCTAAATTTAAGGTACTGGACACGCATTCACATGTATTATACCCCACATAGGAGGAAAGCTCATGCTCTGAGCTGTCTGCATTTAAGGTACTGGACATGGATTAAAATGTATTGTACCCCACTTAGGAGGAAAGTTCATGCTCTGAGCTGACTGCATTTAAGGTACTGGACACGCATTTGTATGCATTATAGCCCACATAGGATAGTATTAAAGGGATGGACATGGTCAGAAACAATGCTCAGGTAGGCCGTGGCATTTAAACGATGCCCAATTGGCACTAAGGGGACTAAAGTGTGCCAAGAAAACATCCCCCAAACCATCACACCACCACCAGCCTGCACAGTGGTAACAAGGCATGATGGATCCATATTCTCATTTTTTTCACGCCAAATTCTGTCTCTGAATGTCTCAACAGATATCGAGACTCATCAGACCAGGCAACATTTTTCCAGTCTTCAACTGTTCAATTTTGGTGTGTTCTTGGAAATTGTAGCCTCTTTTTCCTATTTGTAGTGGAGATGAGTGGTACCCGGTGGGGTCTTCTGCTGTTGTAGCCCATCCGCCTCAAGGTTGTGCATGTTGTGGCTTCAGAAATTGCTTTGCTGCATACCCTAGGTTGTAACGAGTGGTTATTTCAGTTAAAGTTGCCCTTCTATCAGCTTGGAGCAGTTGGCCCATTCTCCTCTGACCTCTAGCATCAAAAAAGCATTTTTGCCCACAGGACTGCCGCATACTGGATGTTTTTCCCTTTTCACACCATTTTTTTTAAACCCTAAAAATGGTTGTGCGTGAAAATCCCAGTAACTGAGCAGATTGTGAAATACTCAGACCGGCCCGTCTAGCACCAACAAACATGCTACGCTCAAATTTGCTTAAATCACCTTTCTCTCCCATTCTGACATTCAGTTTGGAGTTCAGGAGATTGTCTTGACCAGGACCACACCCCTAAATGCATTGAAGCAACTGCCATGTGATTGGTATAGTAGATAATTGCATTAAGGAGAAATTGAATAGGTGTTCCTAATAATCCTTTATGTGAGTGTATATAATAAATGCATGAATTAAAACTACAATGGTGCATGCTGGGAAACACAATAACTACATGTGTGACTCAAAGTGAAACAAGAGTTTCATGCTCTTGTTTTGGTTCAGGACCATGACCAGTCAAAAGCAAAGCAGCAGGTGCTGCCACCCTTAACCTTTGAAAATACATTAAAGGAGAATCTCATAAGTTTACAGACATCATTTTTTATTTTATTTTCTCATGTAATGTAATTTTAAAGTTGTTAGTTGGCAGCATCTGTCGCAATGTTTTGACTTTATTATTACAGTAATAAAACGGTAAAAACAAATAGTAAAATGTATTGCAACCGATGCAGCCAACCATAAACACATCCATGACACATGTGTACTCACAGGGCACTTTGGGTAAGAAGGTGGCAATCAGACTCTACTGACATGGAACCTCAGATCAAGGAAAACAGGTTTCTGGCATGAGGAAAACAATGAAGTGTTCTCCAGGGTGTTCTATAACATGGTTGTCCTCGAGATTAAAACATTTTAATTATCTCATAGAAATGGTTGAGTGATGTTACAGAACAATCATTAATCATTTAGTTTTCATGGCATAAGTGTCTTTCTATCAGTTTAAATAAATCTGCATAAATGTGGTTCATGTCATGAACTGGTTTTATGGTATGAAGATTATAATTTATGTTTCATTACATCATTGTTAATTACATGCAACAAAACACAAAACAGCATCTCATTTGGAAGATACACAGCAAAATCAGCGGGGTAAATCAGATTTTACACTCTACATGTTTATATAGCACCAATGGGAAGCATATAAATACTAAGAGTGTTACTTTAACACTCTCAGATTTGATTTAACACTGGTGATTTTGCTGAGTACAGTTTGTGTAACTCCACAAGTTTCTTTGTTTGGACTGCTGTTATTCTCTTGTTTTATTAAGTACACTACAGTTGCTTGTAAAAAAGCTTGTGTCTAGCTAATATAAGCAGATGATTCAAAACTTTGCATAGACACATTTTACATGTCTGCACCAACTCAATAATTGCCTAACAATTATTTTATCAGGTACATTTTGGCATTCCCGAAAGTAACACCTCTCAGTCCATGGCAGATCAGTGACAAACCCAATACTTTCCAATAGTGTATACAATTGAGAAACTGCTCCCTAGCTTCTGGGTGTGTACCAAACTCCCTAAAATGGCTGGGAGCAATTTAAGAAAAAAGTCTAACCTTCATCCATAAAGCCTAAACAATTAACGGCCTATATGGAATCAACATTTGCTCTCTAAAACAAATAGAAAAAAGTTGTCACCCAGTAACTCAATGCATTCCTAAAGGCTCTTAATACTTACAAAATGCTCCAGTCTGGGTTTAGACTCTATCATAGTACTGAGACTGCACTTGTGAACGTGATACACAACCTTCAGGTATCATCCAACTAAGGCTGTATTTTTAACCAGGTGGGTCCCTTTGATAACATTTTCTCATTTGAAATGGCGACCTGGCCAAGATAAAGCAAAGAGGGTGCAAGATGACACAAAGTAACACATGAATTTCACAAATTACACATTAATTACAAAGGGGAATAGAAATACAAACAAAATACAAATTGCAGAACTTCATAGTAAACAATGTAAACACATGAAAATTTGGTTCAACAGAGTCTATATTATGCCTGCAGTATATGGCTTATTCGCAAACACCGGAAGTAAGTAACAGCGGCCATATTGTTGACATCTCCATTGCTAGTGGCGGATTCGAGTTAAGCAACTGATCACTAAAACGTAATGGCTTCATCTCGTCGTTATAAAGAGAAGATAAGCTTGATAGGTGTGGACCCATATCAAATAGACCCCAACACATTTAGTAAAGATCCGTCATTACTGCCAGCTGTAACGCATCCGGATATTTATAACTATTTGGTCAATACAGTATCCGCATACACTTCACAGGACCTGAAGGCTTTCAAGACGCTTGAGTCGTATAATTATTTTATCTCTGGCAAGGTCGGCGAACTTTCTACATTTGTTTCACCAACGACATCGTCAAACATTGTCGTGATCGCAGAGGTATGTAAATGTTTGTTTGTTGATTTTATGATCTGATAGCTTACTGCTTTAATAACAGTAGATATTTGCTAGTTAACTTTAATGTTTGCTAGCTAACGTTAGTTAAAGCTAACGCGTTTGTTGTCACTAACATTAGTTTTTTGGTTTCAGCTCTAGAGACCGTACCACAATAAATGAAAACCTTTTGAAACTGTGCTTAAAACCTAGGCATGGGAACTGCAATTTGCCATATTATTAATTAAATCTGACAACTAAACAATTGGAGGATTAACGTCATGCGTCATGTACAGTATGTTTGAATTTTTAATTGCAAATCTCTGCTCTTGTCTTACACAGGTAAAACACAGTCAGACATTAAGTGCCCCACCTCTGCACCCATGGGTTATTGCCCAGAAGGTGGGCATTATCTTGACTGCACACTGCACCTGTATGGCAGGATTAGGTGAGACATGCAGCCACGTTGGAGCGGTTCTGTTTGCCATCAAGGCAGCTGTTTTGCTTCGTGAGTCCCAAACTGTGACTGAAACACCTGCATATTGGTTACTTCCAAGCGGGCAAACAAAGGAAAAGTACCTTGAAGTGGAACACGTTGACTTTCACTCAAAAGCAACAATCAAACACAGGCTGGACACAACATTGTCAGAAGGGAAACCAACACACTAAGGACAAGCAAAAGCTACCTGATGTGTCAGAGCCAACAGATGCTGAGATGGCTAATTTCCTTGGTGAGCTGCATGCTGCAGGTGATAAACCAGTCTTTCTCTCTGTCATAAAAGACTATGCAGAGTTCTATGCTCCAGTGTTGAACACTGACACCGGCCAGCCCCTGATTGAGCTATTCGATGAACAGTGCACATCGATGACAAGCGAGCAGTTACTCCTACACTGTAGTACCATTGGAGTAGACATTACTCAACATCAAGCTGACACAATAGAACTGCAGACAAGAGAACAGTCTAAAAGTAAAGCCTGGTACAAATTTAGGGCTGGCAGAATTACAGCCTCACGCATGAAAGCTGCTTGTTCCACACCACCTGAGAATCCATCACAAAGCCTCATTAAAAATATCTGTTACCCTTTAAGTGCAGGCTTTACAAGTGAAGCAACCGCTTGGGGTTGTGATCATGAACAACAGGCACTAAGTTGTTATCGTCAGCAAATGGATTCACACACCAATTTCAGATATGAGACCAGTGGTTTTGTAATGAATCCAGAGCTGCCTTACATGGGTGCTACACCTGATGGGTTAGTACATTGCGACTGCTGTGGTGATGGTGTGGTGGAGGTCAAATGTCCATTTTGTGCACATGATAGCATAAGCCTCAAAGAATGTGTTGATGGCAGATTCTGTTTGGAGGAATCGAATGGCAAGTTACAGCTCAAACCTTCACATGCCTACTATTTCCAGGTCCAGACACAGATGCTTGTCTGCAATAAAGAGTTTGCTGATTTTGTTGTATGGTCAGAAAATGATGTACACATAGAGAGGGTAGAAGCAGACATGGAACTGTGGGAAGTCATTAAATCAAAATCTAGGGCTCTATTCTTCAAAGCGATTCTCCCAGAGCTTGTGGGCAAACTTTTCTCAAGGCCATGTCCATAAGCAATGCTCACTGACACAGCGGATGTGACTGAGGTGGATCCCTCTGTAAGCAGGAGAAAGCCAATCCCTTTAGACATCATCTGTGTGTGCAAGCAACCATACAAGGTGCGTGAGCGTGTGGTGTGTTGTCACAGTAAGGACTGCCTTCATAGATGGTTTCATCTCTCATGTATGAACATGAAACGTATGCCAAATAAGGGGAAGAAATTGTAGATATGAAGTGTGATGGTACAGTATGACACACTCAATTAGCAGTGTTATTTATTTATTTTTTTCAATGTTTTTCATTTATTTTTAAAATTACATTGAACAAAAATATAATTGCAACACTTTTGTTTTTTCCCCCATTTATCAAGAGCTAAACTCAAAGATTTAAGACTTTTTTCTAAAAGGCCTATTTCTCTCAAATATTGTTCACTAATCAAATCTGTGTTTGTTAGCACTTCTTCTTTGCCAAGATAATCCATCAACCCCACAGGTATATCAAGATGCTGATTATACAGAATGATTATTGCACAGGTGTGCCTTAGGCTGGCCACAATAAAAGGCCACAGTTTCAAAACACAGCACAATGTCACAGATGTTGCAGGTTTTAAGGGAGCAAAACTGGCAACTCCCATGCAGTGATTTAAAGCCAGCTCTGCAGCCTAAGGAATCACAAACAATTCAGTAGGCTGTGGAACTGGCCGTGGTGCTGAATCTACCTGTTGTGGGTTTTAATCACTGCGTGGGAGTTGTGTTTTTTGCTCCCTTCAAACTTGCGACATCTGTGGCATTGTGCTGTGTGATGAAACGACACATTTTAGAGTGGCTTTTTATCATGGCCAGACTAATGATATGCCACACCCGTGAGGTGGATGGATTATCTCGGCAAAGGAGAAGTGCTCACTAACACAGATTTAGACAGATTTGTGAACAATATTGAGAGAAATAGGGCTTTTGTGTACGTAGAAAAAGTCTTAGATCTTGGAGTTGAGCTCATGATAAATGGGGACAAAAACAAAAGTGTTGCGTTTTAAATTTTTGTTCAGTGTATATGTACATAAATGATTGAAAAAAAAGATGTTTCTTATAATTATCAATTAGCAGTGTCTTGATTCTAATTTAAAAGTGTGGTAAAAAATGAAGAAAATTGAACAGTGTCTTATAGCTGGTAGAGATAAACATTGCCTCTCTATAGAGCTTACATCACACAGTTTGCTTTGCTTTTGTTAAAAACCTTAGCAAAATATTCACATTTAGTGCATTTAAAATTGTTTATTTCAATAATTAAAATAGCACCTGCGTTAATATGCTGTAAATATTTCTGTTGTGTCCATGCTGAAACTTTTGCATTTGTTTTTGTATAAAGAACTCCTATCCTGATCTGATTTGTTTATATGACCTATTGCAATGAGAATTTACAAAAATATGTTGTATTTTATATTTGTATTTACACAGTTCATTGCATTTTGTCTCTATTCTAAAATAATTAAATTAAATTCCAATTCTAACGATTGCATTAAATGCTAAAATGTAAAATAACAAAACAACTTTGTCTAATTCCTTACTTAACCTGACTATAATTATTGAGATGTTAAGGTAAAATTACATGTTTTAACAACCCCAGTTTCACAACCCTACATTTAATCAGAAGGTACAACCGAAGAGCACATGTTGTTTAGGCAACAACACACTGTAGTTATCTTATCGATAACTGCTATCTCAGTTCCTGATGTCACCAGGTAGGCAATTTGTATCTTCTCTGACAGTATTGCATATTTATTACGCACCAATCCTATCACTCTTTCTACGTGTATGCGGACATGTGCAATGTTGCGAGTGGCCTCAACTTCAAGAGCAGACAGCTGTAACTTTCCTCGAGTATAACTGGGTGTTACAACTTGTGCACATTTTAAGCCTACATTGTCTTGTATATTAAAGCCTCTGTCTGCCAAGATAAAATCACCAGGGTAAAAATTTTCTGTGACATGTTTATCGGTGGTGCGTCTCCCATGCCTTAGAGAGGAAAGAAATGGATCCCTGAGGTGTGATGCCAATAAGGTATTTGATGGTGTTTATATGAAGACCAAGTGAGACTGCGTGCTGTCAAACTTGAAGGCCTCTCCATAAAAATTTCAAAACAATCAATTATTACTGTCACTTTACATCCAAAATGTTGCCGGAAGGTTATTGGCATAGACCTCCAAAGCTCATCTCTCCTTGGCCCAAAGATTATCTTCTTAAGTCTCACATATAAAACATGTATGACACAAATAAAGGTTTTGAAAATGGTAGACTGTGAAATGACAAATCTGTAGGCAAGGTCTTGTTCAGGGAAGTTGTGATGGAGTCTCATTAGTACCAATACAAGTTTTTGAAACTTAGTGAGTGAAGTTTTAATACTGTCAGTAAGATAGCCTTTGATAAAATTAAAGAGCACAATTAGTGTTGCAAAACTGGGTAAACCTGTATAAAATCAAACTTTTTTCTCATCATCTCTGAGTGTGTCCATGCTCATCTTTTCACTGGCTAGCTGACATTTCAATGTAATATTTTCAGTAAGCAGTCTCTGGTGATCCACTTCAGATGTGCATGTTTCTTCCTCAACCTCCATACCCTCATTATCCTCAGTAGTACTCATCCCTGGGCCTCAGTAGTACTCATCCCTGGGCCTCAGTAGTACTCATCCCTGGGCTGTCTTGCTGCTGTGCCACTTCCCCTGAACTAGATGCCATCTGTGATCTTCGCTGCTGCACCCTGTTGTACCTGGCCATTAAACTTGCTTTCCCTGCTCTCTCAGCCTTTCCTGTCTGACCTGTCTCTCCTGCCAGCTTCAATGAGGGGGCCCAGTCAGGATGAGTGCTGTCATGTAGATATGATGGCTTACCGAAAATAAATCAATACAACAGGGACTGTTCACCTTGAACATAAAGGGCTCCAGACTAACTTATTTTTAATAGGAGCACTGTAACGAAATAACACAGTATCATACAAACACTTATTCCCTATTGAGTATTAACGCCAGACCTATGATAACAATATGGTCATAGGTAAGCTATGGTAATGACTGACTGCATGTTACTGACGTCTCATCATGCCTGCATAGAGCAGATGTCTGCACTGTCTGAAACTGTCTCTGTGTAGGTCTAAACTGGGTTTTTATATATATACACATATACATACATATATACATACATATATATACATACATATTAGGGGTGCAACGGATCATGAAACTCACGGATCGGATCGGTTTTCGGATCAGAGTCACGGATCGGATCATTTTTCGGATCAGCAAAATAAAAAAAATAAAAAATAATTGGAATTTGGGTTAGTTGTTTTTATAATTTTCAGTGGTTATGATGAGCAATATGAGAGATAAATTTGGTTAATATTGATCGCTGTTTAG
>JACXGM010040716.1:0-10434 GCA_016801145.1 Umbra pygmaea
GGGTTGAAGTGCAGACTGTCAGCTTTAATTTGAGGGTTGAAGTGCAGACTGTCAGCTTTAATTTGAGGGTTGAAGTGCAGACTGTCAGCTTTAATTTGAGGGTTGAAGTGCAGACTGTCAGCTTTAATTTGAGTGTACCTTCAGATACATTCATGAACCGTTCAGAAATGACAGCACCCTTTGTAAATGGTCTCCTTATTCATATGCATAGCCTTTGCACAGACTTGAAAGCAGTCATTGCATTCAAAGGACAGGCAACCAAATATTTACAATGATTACTTTATTTTACATTCTGTTGAACTGTTTTGGGTGCTTAGAAATGGTGATAACTTGAACAAAAGGTGCTGTCATTTCTAAACGGTTTATCCAATGTGTATGAATGTACCCTCAAATTAAAGCTGTCAGGCTGCACTTTAACCTTAGTGTCATTGCATCCTCAAAATCAAAGTGCTAGACAAGAGGACCAAAAGCTAAAACCAATCCACTCTTCAATGAATTATGGTGCTCAATATGTTAGGCAGAAAAAAATATATTAGGCAGACCTGATTTGGTATTAGAGGTCGACCGACTATGATTTTTCAAGACTGATAACGAAACCAATTCTTAACCAATTGGTTTTGGTGCTGCACAACGGGGGTAAAGCCACAGATGTCTGGCCTAATTACCAGAAGCTTTATAAATATCTCTGATTTTGCCTGATTATAACGTCAGCATATGTTATTCAATAGGAAATGCAGGTTAGAAATCACCAATTTGCATAGTTTATTTTTTTACTGTAGATGCACAGAAATGCAAATATATTTTGATATTACCGAGTTTGGGTTTCTACTGATGTGTCTAAAGATTGCTGTAATGAACATTTTAAATCATAAAATGTTTGTCAAATAATTACGGCATTCCAAGTTAGAAGTAATATGGTATACTGTTCTATTTCATTTAGTCTTGTACCGTAATAACAGAATCTCTCTGAAAGGATATATGTCATTCGCTAATTTGAATCAGATTATACTTTTCTGTCAGATGCAATTTAACCTCTAAGCAATATACACATATGACAATGAATAGAATATAACAAAGTCTGTAACTGAGAAAAATGGGATTTCATCTGACTTAACTACAGAAATATTTTCTTGCTCAAGACGTCAGAATGTAATATTATTCTCTCTTTTCGCCACCATCGCACCGTTGAGTAAAATAATTCCTAGTTTTTTTAGCTGGTAAACCCAATGTCAGAAGTACTTTGAAAACCATGTTTGAGAACACAAGCAAATTTTATTGCCTGCTAACATAAATGCCTTTCTAATTAAATATGAAAGTTAAAAAACATGTCTTCTGTCCATACTGTAGTTTCGAATAGGCATCATATGGTTTGACAAATTACATGTGCACAACAATTGTGCATTGGCGATTGGACAATAATTAACCCAGCACTTGTTTGGTGCCAGTATTTAATGTTGATATACTGTTTGCTGATTTGATGATAAAATCCCCTTATTTATTTTATGTAACGGAATATAGCTATAAACTAGTTATCCCTTGTGTAGAAGTTTCCACTTAAATTGGGTCGCATTTCTCTGAATGCCTCCTTATCTGGAGGAGATTAGAACAGATACATTTTTTTTTGATACACACATAGGAACAGTTCTCTCAGAACGAAAGCATTGAACCGTTATACCTTCTATTCTGACCTAATAGCAACCAAGTGGAACTAACAAGTGATTATTACATTGATTGAGTTTTTCCCCTGAAAGATCAGTTTCATTCTAGCTAGAAACTCACCAGGGATCCTCTGCAGAATTCTCTGAGTCATCTGAGTATTTTAACAGAAACTGGTTTGGAAAAGTATTGGTACAGTCAGAGGCATATAAAGTGAACAACAAAGGGGAGCTTATACAGCCCTTTGGTACTCCGACATTAGTTATATTTGGAGAAAAGAGTGTGTCATTTACTTTGGTCATTGTGTCAAACGAGTGGTACAGTCAGAGGTATATAAAGTGAACAACACAGGGGAGCTAATATAGCCCTTTGGTACTCCGACATTAGTTATATTTGGAGAAAAGAGTGTGTCATTTTCTTTGGTCATTGTGTCAAACTAGTGGTTCAGTCAGAGGTATATAAAGTTAACAACACAGGGGAGCTAATATAGCCCTGAGGTACTTCGACATTAGTTATATTTGGAGAAAAGAGTGTGTCATTTACTTTGGTCATTGTGTCAAACGAGTGGTTCAGTCAGAGGTATATAAAGTGAACAACACAGGGGAGCTAATATAGCCCTTTGGTACTCCGACATTAGTTATATTTGGAGAAAAGTGTGTGTCATTTTCTTTGGTCATTGTGTCAAACTAGTGGTTCAGTCAGAGGTATATAAAGTGAACAACACAGGGTAGCTAATATAGCCCTTTGGTACTCCGACATTAGTTATATTTGGAGAAAAGAGTGTGTCATTTTCTTTGGTCATTGTGTCAAACTAGTGGTTCATTCAGAGGTATATAAAGTGAACAACACAGGGGAGCTAATATAGCCCTGGGGTACTCCGACATTAGTTATATTTGGAGAAAAGAGTGTGTCATTTACTTTGGTCATTGTGTCAAACGAGTGGTACAGTCAGAAGTATATAAAGTGAACAACACAGGGGAGCTAATATAGCCCTGGGGTACTCGACATTAGTTATATTTGGAGAAAAGAGTGTGTCATTTTCTTTGGTCATTGTGTCAAACTAGTGGTACAGTCAGAAGTATATAAAGTGAACAACACAGGGGAGCTAATATAGCCCTGAGGTACTTCGACATTAGTTATATTTGGAGAAAAGAGTGTGTCATTTACTTTGGTCATTGTGTCAAACTAGTGGTACAGTCAGAAGTATATAAAGTGAACAACACAGGGGAGCTAATATAGCCCTGAGGTACTTCGACATTAGTTATATTTGGAGAAAAGAGTGTGTCATTTACTTTGGTCATTGTGTCAAACTAGTGGTACAGTCAGAAGTATATAAAGTGAACAACACAGGGGAGCTAATACAGCCCTGGGGTACTCGACATTAGTTATATTAGGAGAAGAGAGTGTCATTTACTTTGACTAGCTGAACCCTGTGTGAGAGAAATGAAAAATACCAACGAATAAGATAAGATTAATCTGAATCTGAATCATTTTTTATATAAGTAAATCTGGCTGAATTGTATTGAACGCAGATGAAAAATCATGAAACAAAGCCCTGATGTATGTTTTTGGTTTGTCCAGATATTTAGAGATGAGGTGCACCAGTGCAACCACTGCATATTCCATACCAGGTCCTTGTTTATATGCAAATTGAAAATTCTACCGCTGCTGAGATGCTAGTCCCTCAATATCTAATTTGATTATTGAGATGCAAGGATAGTTTTATTTCTAACATTATTCTATCAACACAGACAGTCATTTACATTGATAGTCTGGTGTTATAATTTATTTGCCTCGGGTGTACTGTGGAGTGGGTAAGACTAGCAGTTACTGTTGACTTGCTAGCCTAGCACCAAGAAACTCTGCAACTGGAAGGACTGGATGAAAAGTGTTGAAAACGGTCTCACCGATAAATAACACACTGGCAAACTTGGAAATTAGGTCCTATGTCCAAAATTCTGAAGTTCTGAACCACTCCTTTAAGAAAACCTAGGTATACTGATTGGTTTAACTTTGATAGTGTCACGAGTAGAGCAACCCCACCCCCTGGCCCAGTAGAGCGAGGTTGGCTGATGTTAGAATAACCATTAGGGGCTGATTGAGATTAAAAGAAAGATTCTGCCATGTTTTAGTGAGGCACATTATGTCAATTTTAGCATCACTAATAAATTCACTTATTAGCAGACCTTTGTTAGTAAGTGATCAAAAATTAAAAAGTAAAAATTTAAAACAGTCAATGATACTAGCAGTTGACGTTGCCTTGGTAACTGGGTACAGCAAATTTTGATTAAATCCACGGCAGGTGTAGGAAATGGGATGAAGCTTAAACCAAAATGAACTAATTGCAGAAGATAACATTTTCTGGGATCACACCAGGCAAGACAAACTGGTTGCCTTCCGGCTGAAGTCTATTCATGTCAATAGAAACCAAACCGCGCCGCTGTGGCAAATCTACTGAATCTTGCAAAATGTGGATGCAGTACGGCCGGTGTGTCGCAAGAGTTGAAATTATTCCACTTGTACAGTGCTTTGCTATACGGCACTAGAACCGGAAGTTGATGTACCACCGAGGAAGTGCTAATATGTCGTTTTCCCCTATGGGTTTATGGGATTGGATGAAAAGCTTTGACAGCTCAGTAGATTTGACAGCTCAGTTTTTGTCACCAAAAAATTGTAATTGAATACTAAACTGAAAACACTCCTGCTAGTTGCCTTGCAGTTGCCTTGTAGGCAACATTGTCCTCCATCTTGAAGATGCGGAAGATTGATTATGATGTTGATTGTGGTGTACAAATGTGTCTGCGTTAGGGTGTCATACTGTGATTTCTTTTCCATCCTTGGTGTGATGCCAGCTTTACTGGCTGTAAAAGTTTGATCCGCAGTGGATGTATCTTGGTTGGGGGAGAATTTCATGGTGATCAGACAGAGCCAGTGGAAGCCTGAAGTTCATTGAGTTCAGACGTGCTGAACTGGCACTGACAACAGAGCAGAAGAGAATCCACCAGAGACTCACGTTAATCCTCATAGCAGTAGTAAAGTAGAAACCCCCTTGACAGGTTGAATTCCGAAGCTCAAGTTAAGTTGTGTGCGATGCCAGAGAGTATCTGCACGTCATCGCCGGCAGCATAGAAGCACACCTGGGGAGACACACAGTGTTCAGGGATCCGTCTCATAGTTTGGCCGGTAGTAGGCCCTCCAAGGGCAGAACAACACAACAGACATGAACGGCACCAGAAACAGCTTCCCAAACCAAGATCGTGGAATGAAGATGTTTCACTTGGAGCCAACAGCAAGTCAGTAATGTTGAGTAATAAAATAGTTAATTCAAGATTAAATAAGACAGGGATCAAGCAGAACAGTCTTTCCAGGGGAAGGGTAGCTAACGTTTGTAAACATCATAAACCAGATGCAGAATAAGTGAATTTGTTTTTCTGCTTTTTAACTAGCTTAAATAAACACTATTAGCAATGATGATTAAAAATAGTATTGTGTTGTTTAAATATGAATATGAACTTATTTTCTTTGCGTTATTTGACAACACTGCTTCTTTTTTGTTATTGTAACATGCATAAGCAGGGAGAGTCGGAGGCAAGAGCCAAGGTTCAAAGTAATAGCTTTACTAAACCCACCACAAAACAAACAAGACTATGAAGAGTTAAAATGGCACTTAGAAACAGCAAGCTCAACATCACAAAATGCACACGTAACATCAAATAATGACTGACAACTGATATCACAAACGGGAGCTATATACACTGTTAAATTAATGGAATTACTGCCAGCTGTAAATGGTGGAAACAGAAACAAGAAATCAATAGGATGATGATGAGTTAATCTAATTAAATGTCCGGGTGAAAGCAGACACAAAACGGATCGGTGGGGAAACTGAATCTGGCTCTGCCACGGAGGGACAATATGACAATTATTATAAGTAGTAATTTTCTGCAATTAAATGCTCCGAATTGCAGTATTTTTATTTCGAATTTGAAATGTTGTCAGTAGTTTATGTAATAAAACCGGTGTTAATTTTACCCAAACATATACCTATCAGTAGTAAAACCATATACACTGATGATTTTGCCGTGGTGTCTTATTGTTTCGAGAGCTGCTTTTATCTTAGTCAGTTTGTTAAATTTGTTAGAGGTCTGAGGGTTTGACTAACAACTGACTAACTGTTTGACTGACTGACTAACTGTTTGACTGACTGACTGACTGACGACTGACTGACTGACTGACTGACTGACGACTGACTGACTGACTGACTGACTGACGACTGACTGACTGACTGACTGACTGACAACTGACTGACTGACAACTGACTGACTGACTGACGACTGACTGACTAATGACTGACTGACTGACTGACTGACTGACGACTGACTGACTGACTGACTGACGACTGACTGACGGACTGACTGACTGACTGACGACTGACTGACTAATGACTGACTGACTGACTGACTGACGACTGACTGACTGACTGACTGACTGACGACTGACTGATGACTGACTGACGACTGACTGTTAAAATGTCCTGCTCTTGTCATCGTCAGGCTTCACCAAGTGTATTTCGATGCCCCGACCTGTAAAGGAGGTACTTCTGAGCGCCTCTTCCTGGTCGGCAACTATTCTTCCTCAGCTGAGTTCTTCGTCACTGTCGGGGTGTTCGCCTTCCTGTACTCCATGGCAGCCCTTAGCGTCTATGTCTTCGCCCTGGAGAAGTACCGCGAAAACAACAAAGGACCGCTTATTGTGAGTGGGGATTTTCACACATTTGGCTTTTGATCCATCTTATTTCTGACCCTCAATTCTTTTGACCCCTATGATTTTTTTTACCTCTATGACCTTTGACCCTTTTGCCTTTAGACATTTTGCCACTCCACTTTGCTGTTTCTATTGACAGCATTTAATCCAATATCATCTGATGTCATACCTCCAGAGAGTACGACACCCTGGTTTTATCCCTGCATGTTTCCTGTGTGTTCTGTGTTAACTGCAGGACTTTGGTGTGACGTGTGTATTCACCTTTATGTGGCTGGTGAGCTCCGCAGCGTGGGCCAAGGGCCTGTCAGATGTCAAAGCTTCCACAGATCCTGAGAAGGTGGTGGACTTGATCTCGGCCTGCGATGAGGAAGGGAACCGCTGTCGAGAGGTTCATGACCCGGTCATGTCTGGACTGAACACTTCTGTTGTAAGTGCCTGAACAGCTAGCATTTATTTCTTACACATAGAATTATCAAGAGAATTGACGGTGAACAAGGTTAAAGACTTTAACCTAACACAGTAGGGGGCTGTTACAGCTTTGGAACCACAAGTTACAGTTTAGTAACCATGGGTTACAGCTTCATAACCGAGGGTTACTGCTTGATAACCACGGGTTACAGCATGGTAACAGCATCACACACCAACAGCATTTTCGTGTTGCGGAAATGACCACACGTGGTTGTTTCCTGAATCATATGGTTGAATCCACTTTTAAATACTGTAGCAGTTGGTTGCAGCAGTGATATAATGTTATGAGTGTGAGATGTGTTTGTTTTTCATTTTTGTGGATCTTCTGGAACATCTATGTCTGTGTCAAGAGGAATTAGACGTGGTCAGCATTTGTTTATTCTCCCAGTTTTTTGTTGTACTCCTCTTATACCAATTTATTATTGACTATATTTATCTGTACCAGTATATCACAGAAGACTAATATTACCTAATATTACCTAAAAACCTAAGGTCTTGAGAATAAATTCAATTGACATTCATCATCATAACATGTTTCACCATAGAGTTTAAAACCATGAAAGACACAACAAAACTGTGACAACGAACCCAATTGTGGGGTTGGTTGTCACAAAGGGTGGGGTTGGTTGTCACAAAGGGTGGGGTTGGTTGTCACTATACTTTTTATTGTTTTTTGCAACAAAAGGTAGTTTTTTTTCTTTAAACCTAAGGACAAGATATAAATGCAAATGTTATTTACACTAATTGTAATTAGTAAATCAATAAAGTGTCTTCTGTTTGTGTTTGAAACCCATTTTTTTCTATTTAATGTTAATTTGCAGAATTATCCACAGCATTATTAGAAATCAGTGGTAGGGCGTCAGGGCCTGCAAGGCGTTCTCTGCAGGCCCAAAGATAATCAGAATCAGAAATGTATTTTTGTACCTTTTTAATATATTTTTTCATTAACACTATATATATTTTACAAAGTTATTTTAAATTAGTCTATATGGTGATTTTATATGATGATTTCATTGCTACAGTACGTTCTTTTCAGTTGCCTTGCGTTTAGGCAGCTCATATAAATGAAAGCTTTTATCCAATAAGATTTCTTCATCTGTGTTGTCTCAGAGTAGACCAGGGCATTCAGAATTCAGAGTGAATACCGTCTGATGTTGAAGCCCATCAGGACCATGTTGTTTACTGTCATATTTTTAACCAATCAGATTTTGACTTTACCATGTTGGGTGTGTTCTTTGACCAAGTAAAGCGTTTCTGCAGGCCTAGCCTTACGTCAGCATCGTTTCTGTTGCTGATAGGAGGGGCAGTTCAATAAACTTCAGCAAAAATAAGTTCGCCATCCGAACAAGAATTCCAGTTAACTAGCTTAGCTAACATGTGCTGTACAACCGCGTCATAGAAGTCTATTTAAAAGAGAAAGGAGGACGCACTTCGTTTTCAAATAATGAGCAGCTTTGGTGAGTTTGATGGATTTGTATATATTTTTACTAGCAGGGCCTTAACTAGGGATGGGCCAATACCGATACCAGTACATTTAAGTACAGGAAAGAATGAAGGATGCAATTCGGTGCATACTTTAACTGTAGAAAACGGCATGAGGAACGCCCCGGACCTAGCTTCTGAAAGCCACCTTCAGCGAGGAAAGACAAATGTCGGTAGTTTGCAAAACTTCTGGGTGAACAAAATAGTGGTATTTCTGAGTTCGGACATACTAACGTTAAGAAATATAACTTAAAGTAAATACGATGTAGCCTATTTAGATTTTGTTCAATAGATTACATTGATAGTACAGCTAATTGTGTACCGATTATAATAAAACAATGAAATACCTTAACAGAGTAATATGATTAGGTAATTATCCCTGTTTTGGAGAAGGTCACTTCAAACAGACATTCTCATCTTAAACAAAACTTCTGCAATGCTTAGTTAGGGCAAATTCTAACACAAACGTCTATTGCGTTCGCGTTTACAAACGTGTTTCTCTCACTTAATTAGGGAAGGAGAGTAAACCATTGACATCTAATAAATATTACACATTCTTTACCTGCACTGTAAATGATATTCTTCTGGATATGTAGGAATATTTACTTTTCTATATTTGAATTGGCTGGTCAACATCTAAGAAATAAAGATGAATGTGACATTTGGCATAGTTCTTAAAAGTACTCCTATCGGTACTCGTATCAGCAATTACCCAAAATGAAATACTCTGTACTTGTACTCGTACCATAAAAAGTGGTATCGGCTCATCCCTAGCCTTAAATGTACTGTATTTGTATTCAAGCAGGGGGAGATAAACAGACACACTTCATCCGGGCGCCAGGCCTGTTAATACTTGTTAATTATTACTGCTTGCTTGTTTTAGATCACTACTGGTGTGAAGCATGTTCAGATCGTATATATAAGGTATATGGTTCAGATTCAGTGGTCTTACTGGGCTGTGCATTTGAGTGTGCGTGGTAAACCTGGATGTGCGTTTAATCCGCAGCTTGTCTGCAATCTCTGGGGAAGTCTGTTGAATCCTGATTGTTCCTTCTGGCATTTTTGCATGTTTGTAGTGTTGTGACTGGGTGTTGTGAGTTAGTTCTTGTTTAATTGGTTAGGACATTGATTTTGGCTATCCGATGGCTACAGTATGTGTAATGCGACATCCTGTCATACTGCGTAGTGTTACATTATTATGGTTTCAGTCGTGTCGGGTCAATTAGTGTATTGTAAGTCTCATAGGTGTTGAGCCTCATGTTAAATAAGTTTATTCCACTCGATAAAGGTTATCTTCACTATGAAAATGGGGTGCATTATATGCCGAATGACAATAACCTATAGCCCTAGAATGTCATTGTGAGGTAATTATAATGCGTTTTAATTTCGGGAAGATATTGAAGGCCTATGTGTAAAATGCACGACCCGCCACTGTATATATAAAACCTTTTAATTAATTGAAACTATTTCTATCAGTCAAGAATACAATTTAAAACATTTGGCTGTAATATTATCAAAGCATCTGTTTTGTATTAGATGTTTGTGTTTGTTTGTGGAGAACTACATTTTCACCTAGTTTTTCCAAATGTACTTTATGCACTCACTGTAATTAAGTCGCTCTGAATGAGAGCGTCTGCTAAATTATTAAAATGTAAAATGTAACTAATGAACTTGTATAGGCTAATCTCACTCAGAGCAACGTTTTGACAAGGAAAACCAACCCCCAAATCAGTATGACAACCAGCCCCATCTGAAATTTTGAGTTAAATGATTTACTAGCAACTACATGCTAGCAAGTAAAATGTAAAAATTATAGCTATTCCTGTAACCTTCTGTATGATGCAGGGAGAGTCGAGACAAATGCGAAGGAGATGAAGAGAGAAAAAACTGTTTAATGTCGAAAACACACTTATAAAACAAAAGGAGATGAAGAGAGAAAAAACTGTTTAATGTCGAAAACACACTTATAAAACAAAAGGAGATGAAGAGAGAAAAAACTGTTTAATGTCGAAAACACACTTATAAAACAAAAGGAGATGAAGAGAGAAAAAACTGTTTAATGTC
>JACXGM010040717.1:0-10247 GCA_016801145.1 Umbra pygmaea
TCCAGAAGCTACATTTTAAAACACACTCAGATTACTTCAAAGAAAATAATTATTTGAATCTTTTGCTCATAAGTGCTTATCTTTGTGGTAGTCTTACTTGTGTAACTTCCAGCTCATTTTCATTTCTTTATGTCATGTTAGCTAGTCAGTAAATATGACCCATAGTTGAGCAGATTGGCTAGTTTTTGAATAAGTGCTACTAGTGAGGGTCAGTATTTGTTAAGCTGCACAGCAAACAGGGCACAACTATGAATCTTTCCCAAACATGTTGAATTGTCCTTCTACTAGAGTAACTTCCTGTTCTGTAGCCACAGAAAGTGCTGTAAAGATGGGTTATGATTCTTTAATAAAAGACATAAAATACATCTGTCATTCACCCAATTTCCAAAACAGCAAGCTTAACATGCATTAACATTGTATCAGTTACATCCTACCTTCTATATTCCACAGCATCCATGTTATGAAGCATAATCAAAAAATTGACTTTACTACTAAATTCACATTAAAGTTACCTTAAATAGAAGCATTCATTTTAATTTGAAAGAATAAGTGCTTCCATTTGGGGTAGTTATAACTGTGTTTTGCCACCATGGTTTGCAACTCATTATTTAGAGATACCACAAAAACTGCTGTCCCATACTGTCTGCATTGAGTCTATAATTCATACACTGTTGGTTGTAATAATCCTATTTATTGCATCTACCCAGTGACATGGCCAGACTCATGAACTACATTTTGTGTGTCACCATTGGTACCCTTACAGTAGTAATGACTTGTCAATGTAATGTAGTAAGTGCTAAATGTTGAGGTATTTTGACCTGACTTACATAACATTACATCTCCAGAAACAACAGTTTTAAACACACTCAGATTACTTCAAAGAAAAGCATTCTTTGAATCTTTTGCTCATAAGTGCTTATCTTTGTGGTAGTCTTACTTGTGTAACTTCCAGCTCATTTTCATTTCTTTATGTTATGTTAGCTAGTCAGTAAATATGACCCATAGTTGAGCAGTTTGGCTAGTTTTTGAATAACTATTACTAGTGAGGGTCAGTTTTTGGTAAGCTGCACAGCAAACAGGGCACAACTGCCAATCTTTCCCAAACATGTTGAAATGTCCTTCTACTAGAGTAACTTCCTGTTCTGTAGCCACAGAAAGTGCTGTAAAGACGGTTATTATTTTGTATTGAAAGACACAAAATATATCTATCATTTACCTCATTTCCAAATAGCAAGCTTAACATTCATTTTCATTGTGTCAGTTACAACACATTCTACATTCCACAGCATCCATTTTATGAAACATATCTGAACCGGATCCTTACTACTAATTTCACATTAGAGCTACCTTAAATAGAAGCATTCATTTTAATTTGAAAGAGTAAGTGCTTCCATTGGGGGTAGTTATAACTGTGTGTTGCCACCAGGGTATGCTGTTGATTAAATAGACATACCACAACAACTGCTGTCCCATAATGTGTGCATTGAGTCTATATTTCATACACCATCCATCCATCTTCATCCGCTTATCCGAGATCGGGTCGCGGGGGCAGCAGCTCCAGCAGGGGACCCCAAACGTCCTTTTCCCTTTTGCCAGGCTAACGCGGCGGAATTTTGCTTTAAGCCCAGCTGCTTGCAGCGCTAAGGTTTTTTGCTCGAGCTTCATCGAGGTCGTGGGAGAAAGAGCCTACAATGTTGCACACGTATGTTGCACACGTTCGCACACGCAACGTTGTCGAGTGTGCAATTGGAATCTGGAAGCTGCGCTTTCGGTGCCTGCACAAGTCGGCAGGAGGACTGCGCATGAAGCCTCTCAACTCTAGCGCAGTTACGGTGGCAACGGCCATACTCCATAACATGGCTGTGCGAGGAGGCGCAACTATTCCGGAGGGGGAGGAGGTGGATGAGGAGGAAGATGGAGAGGGAGAAGTTGAGGTCCTCCATCCTCCACATAGGGCTGCCCTGCACGCTGCAGGGGTTGAGTCAAGGCAGCTTTTGATTGCAAATGTTTTTCATTTATATTTTCTTTTTGGAATAACTTGCTGAGCTATCATTAGCCGTCATCCATGATTGAATGGACGTTTCTTTTGATTCGTATTATGATGGAATGTTTTTTTTTTTTAAATGGTATTTTCAAACCTTGCATCCAATAAATGTTCTGTGTGTGATTCTAATCCTTTAAACCTTTACTCTATCATGCCATTGTGTCCATTCCATAAGTGGTCTATGCAACGCCAATCATTGACATGCTTCTCATGGTTGGCGAAGGAGCCTACACCTTAGAATTTCTCAGTCAAAAGTTGACATATGCCCAAATTAGCACGTCACATTGTTGATTCCTCTTCATTAATTTATTGGGCATTGAACGCAGGTCACATGGTTGTCAGAGGATTCCCTTTCTGCTGCTTTGCCTCATGCATAGCTTATGCGTAGCCTTACGCGTTGTCAAACACAGATAATGTACATTATGAACTAATGTCTTTACGCAGCCTCTTCAAAGGAGCCTTTATATGTGAATGTGCAGTGCACTTAGATTGACACTGCTTAATTTCCTTGTGGATAAATAAGGTATCTCATAGATAGAGCAAGATTTTATGCGTAGGTTTCCAATGGCAATAGAGAATCGGTTGTTGACTCATTAAGGATGACAGAATGACATACAATCTTGTTGATGATCAAGTATTTTTAATGAACATGCGAGTACAAACACACAGACACGGTCACTGGTGTGACTGTTGCTCAGCAACTATAAAGACTAATTTATACCAAAATCAGATTAGGAACTGTAAACCAAAAAAAATAAAAAGTGTAGTACATCATTTTTAGAAGTCGTTAAACCCACGTCAAGAAGCGGGACAACGGGATGAGGAGAGTGGATGGTTAGCGAGGGATACCCGGTTCGTCTACCAATAACAACATCTCGTGTGAACACATTACTGACAATTTTATAATTTAATTAGTAGTCTATATTTTACTGATAACTTAAACTATGCTAAAATAAATGTTACTGGAATAATTTGAGGAATGTTTCATTTACATAGAACGTGTTGTCTTTCTTAACACCGTATTGCACCTCGCGTGAACTGAAAAATCGATTCCTGAGCAATCGATGACAACACATTCAGCACCTTCCCTTGGGACAGCGCCTTGTAACGTTGCACTTAAGAGGCAGCGTGTTAAGAAGTTTCCTAAGGGAGACTTCGGGGAACACACTTAGGAATGTAAACAACTTCGGTAAGATATATATTTTTGAGTCTTCTTAGCGGACTAAGTGTGAACGTTATCGGGGAACCGGGCCCAGAACTGTGCTACTGAACCAAGCCTTACAATATATATTAACTTGAGTCTTCTTCTTTTTCCTTAACCACTGAAAGTGCTATTAAGTGTATTAATATGTTCCTTTTACAGAAGTCCTACAGCCATCTCTATTAAATATGTCACAATTGGTACCCTAACAGTAGTAATGACTTGTCAATGTAACGCAGTAAGTGCTACTTGTTGGGGTATTTTGACCTGACTTACACAACATTACATCTCCAGAAGCTACAGTTTAAAACACACTCAGATTACCTCAAAGAAAATCATTGGTTATTGTTATTAGTTATAACAGTGTTTTCCACCAGGGTATGCTATTGAATAAATAGAGATACCACAACATCTGCTGTCCCATAATGTCTGCTTTGAGTCTATATTTCAAACATTGTAGTTTGTAATAATCCTATTAATTGTATGTACCCAGTTAAATCCTAAAAGCAATTAAACCTAAAGGCCTTACAGACAGTCTCGATGGCTTAAGTGTTATCACATAGTCTCAGATGAGTGTGATCTGGGTTCTAAACCTGTGCGTGGCCATCATGACCTTATGTTTTATGACCTTATGTTTTATCATCAGACACATTAGATTATGCATTACAGCTTTAATTTAATTTTACTTTTTTCACTTTGGGGCATATAACATAAAATGTTTAAAGGTGCTATATGTAATACATGTACTGTAATAAATCCAAAAATGACGCCAATGCCTCGTCAGATATTAAGGAAACATGTTAAGCTGAAATACCATATTTTCTGAAAACAATGCTAATGTCAGTATTTTTTCTTTTGGAAATGTACGTTCCGTGACGGAATTTATGTTTATGTTTTGGCCTGTGTGTTGTTATCAAATGCCCATTTTGACAGAATGAACGGGTTGCCAGTTGTACCTGTAAACACAAACCCAGCGCGCTACAGCCATGAAAGCAGCAAACAAACAAACAAGATCCTAGAGATTCTACACAACCTAAAAAAACTCTGCATGTTTCTAAACGGTTTCATGACCATAGACATGGTTCGCTTGTCATGATTCCGCTGATCTTGCTCGTCACGTTAGTTTTGATTCTGTGGAGGAGGGGGCAGAGGGATACAACTCAGGTATTTTGAATTTGAACTGCAGTACCCATTTTTTAACGCTGGCTGTCCGTTATACGTATAGAACCTTTAAATATGTTAATTTAATATGTTTCTTGAAATGTTGATATGACTATTCAATATGTATGCTATTTCAATATAAAACAAACATTTTTTTTTCTGCTGGCAGCACACACAAAGGTTTTCTTTACATAAAATCTATGCCAACACACCTTTCAGTCCTGTAACAACATGTCTAAAAATTAACAAGACAATAGAAGCTATCGCTTTTGACAAAGAGATGTGTGAGAGACGGGCAGCCAAATTTCACTGGTGTGGGAGTTCATATGCGCTCAGGCAATCTGAACAGCTTTCAAATGGTTGTCAGAGTCCATTTATTAAATGTATTCAGCACAGCATAGTTTTTCATAAGATTACTTAAAGACTGCATGCATCCTACTGGAGATGGTATATTGAGTAGCAAACACTGTCAGTAGATATGCATGTTTTTACTGACAGTGTAATTAACAAATAATGTGTATTTGTAGCTTTTTGTATATGATTGTGGTTGCATATGGGTCTAGTTTTAACCTAATATTGTATGTTTCTTGTTTATGAAGACAGTTAGCTATCCATTATTGTGTTAAATTGTAAAACAGTGATGATAGAGAACTCAACTCGTATTGTGATTGTTTTGTTAACTTGATATCTGAAATTCAAAGACACACACAGGTTTTCCGTGTCATGAAAGTCATAAAACGTCTTAAATTTAAAAATAAGAATTTTAGGCCATAAAAAGTCATAAAAACGTCAGGATTTTCCATACTCATAAATTACATTTAGCCATGTCTTAAATTGATATGCTTGTTCATTCATTGGTTCTACCATCGCCTTTCCCCCCCCGAAAAATGACAGCAGCATTCATTCAGTTCACCTGTTTGTAGTTCTGTCTGAGGAATCTGGGTGGTATCACAGCGTTCCAGAACTACAACGTCCATGCAGAAGTGCAGCAAACACTTGTTGGAAGGACTTTCACAGAAACCTGCACAAACTTCGAACTCCCAAGCTTCAGTGATAATGTTCTAATGTAGCCTAGGCCTACAGTCTATGCTCGCAAGAGGTATTGTCTCCTCAGATCATCTCTCAACTTATTACTGTATGTCGTTGAGTCACTGCTTGGTTTAACTGAAATCTCCCGGTCTATCACAATGGGAGAGTGTACATTTAACAAGCTATGGCTCGAAGATGGTGCATTTATTAGTGGGCTCAAGCCCGTTGTGAAAAAATCTGTATCAAGCCTATTGTGAAAGGCGTTGGAGCTGTCTAGTTTAGGCATAAAAGCCTTACAGTCACATGCAAAGAAAAGCATAAAGTTGCTGTAAAAGTTCTGCAGCAGGTGCAGGCGATCAGTTTTGTTTGGCTTCGTCACTACCTGGTTCAATGACAGCACAGGATTCGGTTTGTCTTGCATCTAGTGCAATACACAGTGGTTTCGGTTCAACCTCTGCATTGAAAATGGAGGTCCTATGGGTGTTAAAAACCATGACCAAACACCAGTTGTACAACGGGAACGAAGATATTGCCAAGCGTTTCTGAACAATTTTCCCAGACTCTGACATAGCCAAGACCTTTATGTGTGGGAAATATAAGACCTCATACATCAACCAGATTGGCTTGAATATATTTTAAAAAGACCTTGTCTCCAAGGTCTGAGGGCCTTAAGTCCTCATGTTTGATGAAAGCTAAAAGAAACAGCTGGGCATACACATTTGATTCTGGGCTGACGACAAGGTGCAATCCTGGTACCTGGGATCACACTTCATTGGCCAGCCCAGGATTTGCTAAAGCACACTAAAGTAAGAATTTAAAGTTTAATCTTTAAACAAATAAGATTTCTAATGCTGAATGTAATATTTGAAATAATTTAATCTGCAAACCTTTGACTATGAATAGTCTAAAACATGTGTTTGATCCATTCATTCAAGTTATCCATTCATTCAAACCAATTTGGCGAGTAGGGAAACTGTGATGTAATGGTCTCTACTCTGCACCACTCTAGCCATACTGTTTTTAGAAAATAGAAAAAGAACTAGCCCAATGTAATCTAAGTTGTTCAATTTTTTCATCAACTGCATGGAGTGGGTTTATTTTTAGAAACAGCCCACATGGATATACTTGATAGAAACAGACATGTAGGCCTAGTCAAACATGATGATACTTGCTTGAACTAGAAAAGTGCAAAAGTGTGTGTGTATGTGCATGTGTGTATGTTATCAATTAAGTAGTATATGTATTTATCCTCATCTTTTCATTGTTTTCCTCAAGGAGTGTGTGGAGCAGCTGAATCTCAGCAGGCTTGTCTCAATATCCTTGGATGGGCCCAATGTAAATGTTAAGTTCTTTGAGCTTCTCCAATCTGACTTAAATGAAATGTATGGGGGTGCTCAGCTGGTGTCCGTGGAGGGCTGTGGGCTTCATACGCTGCACAACATGTTCAAGGAAGGTTTCCCCATGTGGCAGGTGGAAAAGCTGTTAAGATCACTGCACACACTCTTCAACAACGTTCCAGCAAGGAGGGAAGACTATGTGACAGTCACAAAGTCATCAGTGTTCCCACTATCATTCTGTGTACCAGACGGATGAGCCAGTGATGCCACTCCTTGCCAAAGACTTGGCTGAATTGATTGAAAAATAACTTGTGTGCTTGTCTGGCTCCCCAGGTAAAAAAGTAGTATACTTTAGTGTACTATAAATATGAATAAAGAACATGAAGTATAAAACAAGTGCTTCTATTTTTTGTGCTTTATTTAAATAGTATTTAGTATATACTTTTAAAGTATACTTACAAATAGATGTAATTAAGTTCAACTTATGAGTCCAAAAAGTAAGTATACTAATTGATGAATAATCAAATTATTTTTTTAAATGTACTTTTTGAAAGTGTACTTTGTGGTTAATGTATTTTAAGTTGTATTGAAGTTTATTTTTTTTAAGTGGATTAAATTTGACATACTTAGGGCCCTATTTTAACGATCTGAAACGCAAGTATCAAACGCAAGTTACATTGTGGGAGGGTCCCGGGCGCTGTTGCTATTTTACCGGCGGGATAAATGATTCTTGCGGCCGACGCATATCTTAAATGGGTAGGTTTAACGTAGCTTCATTAGTCATAGGTGTGGTTTGGGCGTAACGTGCAATAAACCAATCAGATCGTCATCTCACATTCCCTTTAAGAGCAGGTGCGCTTGTTCCATGGCGGATTGCTATTATAACGGCGATTTTCTATTGATTTTCTTTTTACAAAATGTAAATAAAGAAATGTCACAAGACAGCCTACTTTCCGATGTTTTGGACTCACTCTCACTGAATCACGAGGTTATGAATGCATGGTAATGTTTTTGCAATGTAGTCTAACATTAGACCGAGATTACTCTTCTGTCAAATAAGCTTTCCACTTACGTTCTGCATTTCTGGGCATTTAAGTGGCTGGCACGCATTTCAACATCACGTCTCCTGAAGTCCTCTAATATTTCCTAATTAATCTCATCAACACATCCATGATTCATGGAAATGTTGCGTAAAATACAAGACACAAAGAATGCTGCGACTTGAGTAGTGTAGCTGTTCTATCCAAACACCTGACGCGCATTTTCAGTGTGCCAAATGTTCGTTCAAGTAGGCTACACTGCGTGTTTATGTTTTTTTTTGATTAAACAGCATTTTACGCACTTGCTGGCATCATAAATTGTGTCATCATTAACCATGTCTTTAACGGATAGCTGTTGTCCCCTTCACAGCCACCCATCCAAGGGGGGATTCCTCATGGCAAAGTTGCCATAAATGAGTTGTGGCTTGAGCCTGAGTAATTTTGAGTAAAGACATGGGTGATTTTACTATTAGCATCGCAAATTACGTGTGTATACTTGTTGATTGAATCGGTTCCTTTGAGGTTGATGTATATCAGTGCAAATAATTCATTATGAATAATTTGAGTAAATGTGTACGGTAGATTTATACAAATTTTTTACATTTTCGGACACCACAATGACTTCCTCGTGTGGTAATATTTTTCCTTCTAATTATGTATTGCAATAATAAAGAACTGCTACATATGTGTAGATGAGAGGAGCAAAGTGTATGCGCGTTGTGCACACGCTACATTATGGTCAAGCATGCGCCCTTAAAATACCATATGAATAACACGCCACTTTAAACCAGGTTTTTCCTGGTCAGTGGCGGAATTGTTTTCGGGGACTGCAAGATAGTACCAGGGAACGTTTGCGCCGGAACACGCCTCTTCTTTTCGCTGAACCGCCCAACGAATGCAAATTCATTCCCTAATTTACCGACGCGTGTCTGTGGAGGGAAAAGTCCCATATGCGTCGGGTGTAAGATAGGAATGATACATGCGTTTGTGTAAAAAGTAAATTGCGCTGGGTGTAAGATAGGGCCCTTAGAGTGGCATTTCAGTGTACTTATGGGAAGTATAATTTTTGGAAACAAATTGTTAGTATACTTTTTGAAATTGTACTATGTTCTTACTTCTTTAGAAGTGTGACTTCTGTACACTTTATACAGTACACTCTAAAATAAGAGTATTTATAGTGGCATATTAGAGTACTTTCATAAAATATGTTAAAATACCAAAATGTATAGTGGTACATTAGTGTACTTATAGTAAAGTGTGCTTATTTGTAATATAGCCGAAGTGTAATTTTTTAAAGTGTACACTGATTTTACTTCATCCTAGTACACTGTAAACAAAGTGCACTACAATATAAGTGTACATTTAATAGCATATCAAAGTACTTTTATAAAATATGCTAAAATGCAAACACTTTTATTGGAAATTTAGTAATTTATTAATTTACTGTAGCCTACTAATGGAAAGTGTATTTACATTGTTAGGCTGATTTTTGAAAGGGTAATATGTTAAAATGATTGTACATGATTGTACAGGTGGCATATTTGAATAAAAAATGCTGAGCACTGCAACAGATCAATATTCAAGAATCAAGACTATAGATGGCTACAAATGGACCCAGGCCAGGAATTGGACCTCCATCCAATCAGTGTGCCCAGCGTTATCGACATCCAATCACTGTGTAGAAGTTTGGGCGGCAATAGCTACACAGCTACAACGTAGCCAAATACATTGATGGTTAATATTTGAAATTCATCACTGATATTCAGGCGGTAACAAGGTAAAGTTGGCACAATGTATGGATTGTTTTATTTCTTGGACAGGTCCGTTATTGCAGAGAATACATCAGTTATACAGGATGCATATAGAGATGTAGATATTACAGTCACCTGCAAGGAAGACATCCAGTCCCAGGAAGGCTGGATAGAGGTGATTTTGCCTGCAAAACGCAGGCAAGATCCGAAGCCCGTCGCAGCCAAACTGCTGTTCTTGGCGGGTAAGTTCTAAAACAATGAAATATTCTGAAATACCTTTTGTAACATTAAATAACCGAGTACTGTAATTAAATTTAACATAACTGATAATGAACTGGTTGAAATATAGACTATCTAGTTCTATAAATGGGTTGAAAGATGCTAGCCATTAATGTTAGCTAATGCCGATTGCTAATGTAAGAAAATGGTAGAATTCATATAGTTCTCCTAGACTCTGAAGGAGACGGACGTGTCCTTGCTCTGCTCTTGCTCTGCTCTGCTCTGCTCTGCTTGCAATCTGTTCTATCTCTGCTTTTTCTTTAGTGTTCTTTTTCTTTTCCTTTCCCAAAACTATTCTTTAGACTTTTTGATATTTTTTTTTATACACCTTATGGACAGAGGCTGTTTATACATCTACCCGGAATACCATCTGAAGCTATCTTGAAGAATTAGAGCAATCCAACA
>JACXGM010040718.1:0-10246 GCA_016801145.1 Umbra pygmaea
AAATTCCCCTGAAATAAATAAAAGGTTTCCTTTGAAAAACACCATTATGAAATAAAAACCAATTTATTTATTTTATTGGGCTGAGTTTATATATTTATATTTAAATATTTATATATTTATTGTGTCATTTATTTATTTCAGGACTTATTTCATAGCCATATTTATTTATTTAATATTGACAAAAATGGCTTTCCATATTCGTCTGCCTTGTTTAGCCTATATTATTTACTATTTCAAATATCTCAATATCTTTCAGATAGTTTCAAATAAAATAATTATAAATAACTAAAAAAAAGAATTGAACATTGACACTTTAAACCAACAAACTACGTATGACTTATGCTTTTAATATTAAATGGTTAAAAGCACAGCACATAGGTCAGGTTATTACCCAGAGTGACAAGTTTGTGTGATGGCAGTACTGTATGTAACCCTGAAGGTGATAATGGACGGCCATTTTGTGTGTGTGTGTGTTTGTGTGTGTGTGTGGGTGTGTAATGACCCTCTGCAGGCACTGGGAGGCCATTAAGCGATGGGATGAAGCCATCCAGCTGACTCCAGACAACTATCTACTGTATGAGATGAAATCCCAGGTACATTACAACATTACAGTGCCTCATCACTCAGCCACTTATCGTCTACTGAGTCTCCTCTTCCTCCTTCACATACACTCTCTCTCTCTCCAGCCCTCCAGCTATTCAGCCAGACCATAACCAGTTAGTTTGGACCAGATACAGCCTGATAACAACTGCCTGAGTCTGTCTCTCCTACACTGAACAGTGTGGTTTCTATTGGCTCTCCCTTGTTCCCTGTCCTGGTACATTAGAAACAGTGGGTGTCATGTATTGCACCTCCAGATACAATATGAATACTGTCAAATGAATGTCTCTCCTAAGAGCGCCTTGTAGGATGTCATGAGATTTGTGTATTTTTACACATTTATCTACACTTTTTAGTAATTCATCAGATTTTTTTCCAGAGTGACTTAAAAGTAGTGAATGGATAGACTTCCCTAATGTTTTCATATTACTGGGTACTTTAGCTGTATCATAAGCACCTGGACTGGGAGATCAGTCCTTCACAACGACTTGGGAGATCAGTCCTTCGTAACGGCCTAGGAGATCAGTCCTTCATAACGGCCTAGGAGATCAGTCCTTCATAACGGCCTAGGAGATCAGTCATTCATGGCCTAGGAGATCAGTCATTCATGGCCTAGGAGATCAGTCATTCATGGCCTAGGAGATCAGTCATTCATGGCCTAGGAGATCAGTCATTCATGGCCTAGGAGATCAGTCATTCATGGCCTAGGAGATCAGTCATTCATGGCCTTGGCCAGTGGTTTTCAACTCCGGGCCTGGGGAACAACTGCCCTGCATGTTTTAGATGTCTCCCTGCTCCAACACCTACTTCAAATGGAACAGAGCTCATAAATAGCTGGTAGCCTCAGTGGTGAAGCTATGAGACATCTAGAGTTGAGAACCACTGGCCTAGGAGATCTGTCTTTTATAACAGCTATTTAGAAAGAAGCCAGTTAGTCAGAGGTATTGAATGGAATCTTTTTATGAGATCAGTTAAGTGAACATTTCCCTTCTAGATTGTGAAGGATAATGAGCGTGCGTGTTTGTGTGTGGGCAAGAGTGTCTTTACGTATGTTCATTTCTAGCTGGTACGCATGCGTGCATGTTTGTTCATGTTTGTGCATGCTTGCACGTTCATGCACCTTTACGCTGAGTAATTGTGCGACACCATGGCCTTACGATTTTTGTCGCACAAAGCTCTTTACCACAGCCAAATGCAGAGGTGGGGATGTGGTTGGCATGGTGATGACGCTCTTCTTTGTCTGTGTCTTTCTCTACATACCTCTCAATCTGTTCTCCTCTCAGCCCACATCTTTTTTCTCAGACTCACACACATTTCGATTTCCCCATTTAGTTTTCTGAGTGTCTTTATCTTCCTTTTTAATCTGTCTTCTCCTGTCTTTCTAATCTTTACTACCTCTGTTCCTATTGGGAAAAGATCCGATTTAAAATGTCAATGTCAAATACTACCTTTCCCCAAAGATATTTATCCAATTATCAAAGCATGCAGTTGTGTTTGAAATAATAGCAGTGTGTTCAAAAAAGCGAGTAAAGCTCACAATCCTTATAATAGCTTTTATTTCCATACACGCAAATGCATTGAGAACACTGCACAGTCTATTCCAAATCAAAACATTAAGGAAAATCTATCAAATTTGTTATTAGTGTACAGAAAGTGAAGAAAAAGGAATGTTAGCCTATTCAAATAAATAGCAATGTCTGAATTTGTCCTAACAAACTCAAAACATTTTCTGTATAAACTGAAAAATGCTTGAAGATTTAGCTGTCCTGTGAATCACTAAACTAATATTTATTTGTATAACCCTGGTTTCTGAGAACTACTTCACATCTGTGAGTCGACCATCTTCTGGCATCTTTGAACAGGTATTCCAGCTCAGGACGATTGGATTACATTCCACATTTCCTCTGCATTTCTGCATTTCCTGATCATCCGCATACATACGATGATTTACACACTTATCTCCAATCATACACCCAGTGTTACAAACATTCAACTGTGAAATGTTTTTGTATGTGGCGCTACGCTAAAGTCTAGTGACGATACTATAAAAGGCTGTTGCGGTGCTTTCGTCACTTCCTTATCCCTCCTACAATTTCCTATGACCACTTGATCAGTGCGATTGCAAAGAGCAAAACCGGTTTTGGGGGACAGTAGTTAGTAGAACTGTTTAGAAGTGGACTGGTCCTATAACCTACGTTCCTGTAACTACTTCGTCGGAAAGCAGCTATAGGCGTATTCTAATTGTTACAGTTCTCACAGGTAACTTTAGCTCTTCTTTGATCCTGGAGCTGATCATTGGCTGAGTCTTTGCCATTTTGTCTATTCTTCGATCCATTCGATTGTTGGTTTTCCATTTTCTTCCACGTTTTTATGATTTTTGTTGCCATTTTAAAGCATTCAAGATCATTTTCGTTGACCTATGATTTTTTGCAGTTCTTTGTATGTTTTTCCCTCCAACTTTTTAATCAGCGTACACTGTTCTTCTGAACAATGTCTTGAATTACCCATTTTACTGCGATTTTCTGAGAGAAATGCACTATAACCAGCATGTACAACATTTGCTGCCTTTGTCCTTGAATAAGAGACACCTGTTTGACACCTGTTTTTTCACAGAACGAATGACGTTACTGCTTGAACTCCACCCTGCTAATATTTTGAACACACCCCTTTCAATTAATGATTTATCTACACAGAATCAGCAGCATGCATGTCATGACTGTTGGGTCTGTTGGTTTTCTATTACTCTACTGCACCTACTAGTAAATTATTTGCCATGTCGAAATATGATTTCTACCAAAAACATTCATTGATTTGGTTAGTGATGCAAAGAGCCGTAATCACGTAAACAACTTGGACCCAAAGACTTTCTCTATGTAAAAGCAATTTATACAGTTATTTGAACAACATTGTTCTACTATTACAATGTTTAAAGGGAAAATCCACAGTAAATAATTATCATAATATAGTATTTACTAATGATAGATCATAGGTGATTTGTCAAATATATTGGTCTGCCTGCCTATCCATCTGAGAACAACCAAGAGTATATTTTGCAGTCGACTTGTCTGCTTCTGTATCAGTGATCACTTGAAATACCACAAGGTCCAGAATTTTAAAGTGGACTTAGTGCCCGCCCCCTAGCGAGTAGCTTCCATTGACGTCCAATGTAGCTTTAATGCTGACTGGTAACGAGGTATAGCTAGCTAGCTACATACATAGGAATGGGAGCTATATGATGTATATTGCTCCAGTAGGTACAGATTGAACAATATTCTGTCACTGAGTTTTGCATGGGCTTTTTTAAGAGCAAGTGGAAGATCATTTATCAAAACAGAAAATAGTAAAGGGTCAATGGAATTTGGAATTCCACACTCTGTTTTATATCAGAAAAGCTTACATAAAAAACTATTTGTGTTCTATCCATGATAAAGCAGATGGGGCAAAACCATAACATACAATATTTTTCAATTATAATTTGTGATCAAAGGCAGCACGGAAGTCTAGCAGTGTTGCTCCCACAATCTTCTTCTGACCAATTTATTTCAACCAATCACCGTCATTTGTGTAAGTGCATGTTGTGTGACCTACCCTATAAGCATGCCTGGGACTCACCTGTCAGACTGTTAACAGAGAAATAACACTGTATCTGGTCTAATACAATATTTTCCAAGAGTTTGCTAAGAACAAGTGACAGACTAATTGGTCGGCTGCTAGTGCCGGTGAAGGCAGCTCTCTCTTGCTTGGGTATTGGAATAACTTTCGTTTCTTTCCAAATTTGGGGAAACTTTTTACTACCAAACAGGTTGAATAAACTTATTGATTTGTTCTTTCAGTCCAGCTGGCTTTGTTTCTCATTTACAGTTTATTTTAGTACATTAAAGTAAGTCCTCTGGCTCAAATATAGCAGAGCAGTTTCAGCCTGGAAACCCAAGTATTCCTCAATAGTAATTAAACTGCATGTTAAGGCTAGTGCACTCACCCAGACAGAGTATGTGGTTTTACATCTGTGCTAACCCTTCCTCCTATCCTTGGGTTGTGTCATCCTGGGGAGGTTTGGTACTACGTACCTAGCTCATTGTCAATATTTATTGATACATCATAAATGAATGTTGTGAATAGAAGTAATATCTATACACCATCCTACTATGGTGGTGAGTGGCCCCTAAGGCAGTGTTTCTCAAATGGAAGTACATGTACCCCTAGGGGTACTTTGGAGTACTGTAGGGGGTACATGAATTCTTAGCAAAGATGCAAGTTTAAAAATATGTCATGCATAATTCCTAAAATAATTATACTATAATAATGAATGAATCAAGTGATGAATTCTAAACATTTGAAATGTAGCATTTAAATGTTTTTGTTTAAAAAAGTTTGTTGTTTAGGGAATTTATCACTGCCGGCGCTGTATTGTACCTCTTTATAAAGACTTTTCTTTCTACCAAAAATGGTCAGGGGCTACTTAACGCTGGTCAGGGGGTACTTGATGATTTCAAAGGGGGTACAATATTTTAAAAAGTTTGAGATACATTGCCCTAAGGTACAGACAAAAGGGTGAGCATTTCGTCACATCCACAACCAAGATTTCTGCGCCCATAACGGCAAATTCGATGACCCAAATTTTCTTCGCAAACCACTGGGTGACATCACACATGGCTCTATCCAGTAATTATACAATCTAGGGTACAGACACATATACCAACACTTGAGTCATTCGACTCAGCGTGTATGATTCATTTTTAGATCATGTATATTAAAGTGTTGCTAAAGTCAATCGGCGTTTCCTGTCTGAAATACTGTTGGATATCAGAATGTAAAAGCAAGTTATTCCTGATCTGCAAAGTCTTGTTTGGCATGTTCCTAAAACATTTGATTATTTGACTGTCTCTCATCAGGCAGCTCTCCCACACAGTGAGAGAAAGGTCAAGCTAGCTCCAGTGTTACAGCACAAGCTTATATTGCTTTGTACAGATGGTTGCAATTTTGTGGAATAACGATTTATACATAGACAAATTATAGAATTTCGTTAATTGTTTCCCTTTAAGATGAGGGAGACAATTCTGCTCCAACTGGCCTGCTTTAAACAAGCGTGTTGTGCCTGACTTCCATATAGATCGGTCAAGATCTGACATTTTTACTAATTCAAATATAAATGAAAGGTCTCAACAGTTTAATGTTATATGTTTAGGCAGTCAGTCAATGTGATATGAGCCCTCTATCTCTCCCTCTTATCACCTCAGTCACCACTGTCTATATCTCTACTCCTTCTCCAGCAGTATCTGTAGCAAAATTAACTTTCTTATTAATACGCCATAACTTTGCTTATTAGCATCCACTTTTTATAGGGCTGACTATCAACTATGGTATGAAATCTGAGCAGAATCTCCTATGTGAGCAGTCGCAAAGGGAAGCCAGCCATCCTTAATTTGATTGTCGGTTATAATGAGATTATCGAAAACAATGGCGAGTTTTCAAACTGCCACTTTACTGATTTGTGTTCTGCCTATAGCCTGACCTTGTCTGTGTCTGGAACAATCTGAATGACCCAGAATGTGTTCCCATTGCCTGATCATACAGAGATACAGGCTCATCATTAAGGTTTGGGTGTTGCATTCATTTTGATATATTTTGATGAATGATTTCATACAGTCCGGACTGTAATGCAACTTCGGCGTCCCCAATTAACTACCAGCCGCAGTCGGTGGATCTTGTCTTTCCAGTGGGGACATAATCAAGGTAACCAACACAAGAAATCTCAGGTTGTATGTATGCTTGGGAGGAGTAGAAATTTGCTAAATATCTGTAGCCGTTAGACCAGGCTCGTTCAGGTGTTTCAGGCCCTTTCAGTTAGATGTGTTAAAAACCTGCTTTTCAACCAGCTTACATGTAAATGACTGGGGCTCAACATCTCTCACCACCTTTCTCCATCTAATTCAACCAGTCTAAGACGCTCACTCTACTGTCTGCCTGCCTGTTTCTTTCTGCCTGTTCATCAAACCGTTTATCCTATATCTGACTAGGTTAGGCCTCACGTTTAACCTATATCTGACCAGGTTAGGCCTCACGTTTAACCTATATCTGACCAGGTTAGGCCTCACGTTTAACCTATATCTGACCAGGTTAGGCCTCACGTTTAACCTATATCTGACCAGGTTAGGCCTCATGTTTAACCTATATCTGACCAGGTTAGGCCTCACGTTTAACCTATATCTGACCAGGTTAAGCCTCACGTTTAACCTATATCTGACCAGGTTAGGCCTCACGTTTAACCTATATCTGACCAGGTTAGGCCTCACTGAGGTTAACAATCTCGTTTGCAAGATGGAACTGGCAGCAATAGCAGCCCACAGAATTTACAAAAATACAAATGCTGAATGTCAAAACATTTACAGATCCCCACCTCTTTATGTACCATAGATGTTGTGATAGATTTCTAAATATTTAATGAAACTATTATTTAATTTCATTTTTTTAGCTCATTCCAGTTAGAGGGAGCTTAGTACTGGAATGTTTTTTGCCCTTGTTCAGTATGGATCTTTGGTACCGTTAACTAAATGCAATTTCCCTGCAGTTTGGTACTTTTATCTCTGTTGAAGATTTAATTGACATAAGGTCTTATGCAGTTTTGTCAACAGCTGCATGGCTCTTTGCTTTGATGACAGAATTAAATGTCCACTGAATGTAATGTTTGCCTAAAGATTAGTCAAGAACAGTGTGACACTACACATTCTAACCTACATTGTCTCTAAACCAACACATTCATTTTGTCAGACTCCCACTTAGTCCCCTTTCTATTTTTTCTGATTAATGATATCCTCAACTCAACATCCTGGGCAGCACCGCCCTTGGGGTCTGCAGTTCATATCGTCAGTTACTGTACATGGAGGTATTACATTGTTTTATTGATGTTTGCTGTGTGTAATCTCGTGAACCGGCCAGTGCTCCGACTTTCAATCATAATATAATAACAGGTCATTTACAAAGATTATGCTCCCAGCTCACTCACCGTTAAACTCTGCGTTCCAAATTATTATGCAAATGACATTTTACACAGAATGACATAAGTAATTTATAATTTTCAATTTTTCCAACCGTTTGAGGACTAGTTGAATTTCATTAAACCAACCACCCAATGAAAACAGTATTTTTTTCAAAAATAAAAAGCTCAAAATGCACTGTTCCAAATTATTATGCACAACAGAGTTTCAAAACATTTTATAGGTTGTAAAGAACTGAAAATGGTCATTTGTTGAATTTGCAGCATTAGGAGGTCATATTTAGTGAAATCAAAAGCTATCAAACACATCTTAACAGGGCAAGTTACATGTTAACATAGGACCCCTTCTTTGATATCACCTTCACAATTCTTGCATCCATTGAACTTGTGAGTTTATGAAGGTTTCTGCTTGAATTTCTTTGCAGGATGTCAGAATAGCCTCCCAGAGCTGCTGTTTTGATGCAAACTGCCTCCCACCCTCATAGAGCTTTGCTTGAGGATGCTCCAAAGGTACTCAATAGGGTTGAGGTCAGGAGAGGATGGGGGCCACACCATGAGTTTCTCTCTTTTTATGCCCATTGCAGCCAATGACACAGAGTTATTTTTTGTAGCATGAGATGGTGCATTGTCTTGTATGAAGATGATTTTGCTACGGAAGGCACAGTTCTTCTTTTTGTACCATGGAAGAAGGTCATTTTTGGCCCTAAAAGGGCCTACCAGCCCCCCCCCCCATAGGGGTCTACCAGCTCTCTCCCCATGATTCCGGCCCAAAACATGACTCCCCCACCTCCTTGCTGACTTCGCAGCCTTATTGAAACATGGTGGCCATCCACCAACCATCCACTACTCCATCCATCTGGACCATCCATGGTTGCACGGCACTCATCAGTAAATAAGACTGATGAAAATGAGTCTTCATGTATTTCTGCGCCCACTGCAACCATTTCTGCCTGTGAGCATTGGTTAAGGGTGGCCGAATCGTAGGTTTATGCTGTACTGCAAGCTTCTGGAGGATCCTACACCTTGAGGTTCGCAGGACTCCAGAGGCACCAGCAGCTTCAAATAACTGTTTGCTTTTTTGTAATAGCATTTTAGCAGATTTTAGCGGCTGCGCTCTTAATCCAATGAAATTGTCTGGCAGTAACCTTCCTTATTTTGCCTTTATCTGCACACACCCTTCTGTGTTTTGAGTCAGTTGCAAATCTCTTTACAGTATGATGATCACGCTTACGTTTTCAATAAATATCTGATGTTTTCATACCTTGTCCAAGGCATTGCACTATTTGACGCTTTTTCTTTCCCATATTGCTTGAAACCTGTGGCCTGCTTAATAATGTGGAACATCTTTTTAATTAGTTATTTTTATTTGGCTCACCTGGCAAACTAGTTATTAAATGTGTCTGAGATGGATTTCAGTGATCCAAAGAGCCCGGAGACACAATACCATCCATGAGTTTGATTGAAAAACAAAAATATTTAATGTTTATGACACTTAATTCGTATTTGCATAATAATTTGGAACGTGGTCTTCTCGCTTTGTATCATGCCCCCAGGACCCTCAGATCGTCAAACAAAACCCTTTTAGCTATCCCACAGTCTCGGATGAAAACTAGGGGTGATCGTGCTTTTTCAGTTGTGGCCCCGAGACTGTGAAATACGCTACCGATTAGCGTCAGGTCCTCTCCTAACACAGAGACATTTAAATGTCGTCTTAAAACCTATTTTTATTCTCTGGCATTTGAGTCAGCATAAGGAGATTTGTATCTTACTGTATTTAATTTGTCCTGTCTGATTTTGTTGTGTTATATGTGTGTACTCCTACCTGTGTACAGCACTTTGTTCAGCAACTGCTGTTTTTAAATGTGCTTTATAAATAAAATGACTTGACTTGACTTGTGGTGTAATTTATGGTAGACAATAAGGCTACAGAGTAACGTCACCACTAGGGACTATTTATCCAAAGATCACTGGCTCCTCTACAACACGTGCAGAATAAGTACGTGTGTACATACGCAGTCAAGACCAAGCCTGTTGCACCATCACTCAGTGGAAGTGACAGAATGCTCAGAGCCATATTTCACTAATGGTGGGGATTGTTGATCGGTGTGTCTCAAACCTACATACAAACATATGTATTTACGCACAAACAAACGCACGTCTCATAAATACGAGCACACACACACTTTTGGGTTTCAATGTATTGTAAGCCTTTGTGCAGAGTGTTCTTGACCTTTGCTCTTTGATCCCCAACCTGCAGGTGCTGACCATCCTGCAGGAGGTGTTCCCTGCAGTGCAGGCAGCAGAGATGGCTGTGAAGCTCCACCCCCTGTGGTGGGAGGGCTGGCAGACCCTAGGCCGCGCCCAGCTCAGTCTGGGAGAGGTAGACCTGGTGAGTGTAAGCTCAGCCCCCTGCGGTTGGAGGGCGCGGAGGAGTCAGTCCTTTGCAGTTAGATAGATAAGCCGCTTTCCGACCGCAGGGATTTTTGCAGTTCCTAGAACATAACGTTCCTATAACCATTTTTTTCTCGTGTTCCGATAGAAGAAATTGCGGGATTATTTAGTTCCTCGCACTGCCGTTCCTATAACCTTTTTAGCTCCTACTCCAGAGCAGGGTCTTTCCATTTTCCCTTTTCCCAGGTCCACGTTGATTGG
>JACXGM010040719.1:0-10246 GCA_016801145.1 Umbra pygmaea
CCATCTAAAAACAAAAAAACTGGTTGCTTTTCCATATAGGCTACAAAATAGCTGGGAAGAAATGTTTGATGTTCCGATCCCATGGCATAACGCATTTGTATTAATACGTAAAACAACACCAGATTAAAAAATTAGAATATTTCAATACAAGTTATTATACAAAATATTGGCAACAAATAAAAATCTATACAAGTGGGGAATACAATCTTCCCAGCTCTGCAGATTTTGCTCTGAGGAAGCAGAATCTATAGATCATCTTTTTTGGTACCGTCCTTATGTTGCTTGTTTTTGGTCACAGGTAAAAGCAATATTTGCTTTGAATTGACGTTACAAATAGCAATGCTTGGTGACTTAAAATGTAGTAGTCAGGTAATTAATAATTTGATAATTATTTTGGCAAAAATATTTATCTTTAATTCCAAATTGGTGGAGTCATTGAGAATAGAAAGGTTTTATAATTATGTGAAGCATCACAGTAGAGTAGAAATTTATATGGCAAATAGTAACCCAAAATGGCTTTGGTTAAAAGATAGATGGACGGTGTTGGGTGTGGATGAGGTGTGGAGCAAAAGAAACTGGAATATGTAAAACGCACAAGATTTGTAAATATTGTAAATAACACAAAATGTATAAGCTAGAGATAATATTAAAATGGCATAGGTAATTGGTCTCAACATTTGGTCACCATAGGTAAGGGTTGGGATGGGTGTGGAGTGTAGGGGCAATAATAAAAACAAAAAAGTGGGATTGGAAATGATGCACAATATAGAACAATTTTTTTTTTAATTTAATTATTTTTTTTTTTTTAAAACATACCTCCAGCCTGTGAACAAAGTAAGTACAGTGCGTCTAAGCACCTGTCTAAAGGCAAACACATATATGTACATAAAGGTCCATCAAATCCAAAAGAAAGCCCTCCATCAATATTCCAGGGATGCTGATCGCTGTGTAGACCTCTCAGCCCTGGTGGGTGTTACAAACATTGGTCGAATTAGCACGATGAGACGAATGGCTTAGTGCAGGCGCTAATGGAAACAAGTTGGTATCTCGTAAATAACCCCACTAATAATGCCAGGAATGTTACCAAACTTTTACACTATTACAATTAGGTTCTGTACTTATAAAACAAGGCATTGAAAAGTTTGTAAGTACACCAGAAGTATATTAAATTACACTATTACTCCGAACCATCACTTTAAAATCAGTGGTGTAGTCTAAGTGATACGCAGGTATAAGACGTATACCCACTAGGAAAGCTCAAGGAATTCCATATACCCACTTTAAAAAGCACAAGGATAGGTAACAACATCGTTATGGGACATTCAGTAGCCGGTAGCCTACTCAACGTTATGCCATAACAGGTTTTTATTTTTGTTTTACAATGTAGCGCACCAGGAGACTTTGTTCCATATCAGCACTTTTCCCGTTACGCTTTATTGTTAATCTCTAATGATTAGCCAGTCTGAGTCTTGGACAGCATTTAGCCTTCCACATTTTATAATGCACTAGGGGTAATGAAGTTTAACTCTTGATTTGAATTAACATTAATCACTATCAAACTGTTAGAAGGTAATTTCAGGCTTGGCAAGATCTTTGTTGAAATGATGGTTTCAGGAGTCAGGTAGTGGTTGATAATAAAATTTTTAATAAAGTACTTCTCGTTATGAGAACAGGGTCATCTCATAACAAGGCAATCAAGACGTGTTCGCACACCTCCTAGAAGAATCTCCTCAGACCCGTGACTGTCTCATGTGAGCACATGTGCTGGTCACCTTAACTTCTGTCTTAGCGTCTAATCAACTGGCCTTGCTTGTTGTTTATCAAATAACTCAGTAACCCTTATCTGTCTAATGTCCTGTCAGTAAAATGTCCTGTTCTATTAGTCTGAATGGCATCTACATGTATTAGACCTGTAATGGAATTTCAGTCTAACCTACAATAGATCATATAGTTATAAGCAGTCCAATATATAACAGAGTTATAAGCTATAAGTCCTAAACCATAAGATACAGCTTATGCTGATGTTATAATATAAGAACTATAAGGGCTCTCTCTCCCCCCCACTCACTTGACCTTGCTTCCTTGTCTACTCTCCTAAAGGAAGGTCTTATCTGGCTTGACCCTGAATCTTCGCCCTGTCTGTCTTATGTGTCTTAGAATCCTCCAACAGGCCTCAACTATAGCTGTACAACTCCCTCTAATAGTAATACCATTCTAAACTGTTCAAACTGTATTTAAACATGATTATATAGAATCTACTTCCCAACAAAACCACCCTTTTCCTGGGAAGTGCTAAACTCAGCATTTTCAAAATGTATCTCAGTAGAGCTATACATTGTATCTAATGAACTTAGTAGTTAAAATGCTGCATATGAACAACACTTCTAGCCCCAGCTCTGTGATCGCTTCTATCTCTCATCTACACTATAGCGGAGATTTCGCCGTAGGTCTGGATTCAAATGTAATTCGCACTGCATTTTCATTAAGGCTTTAGCTAAGTCTGTGCCTGCCTAATCACGCCTTCACTTCCTGTCCCTAAAGTAAACAATGTTTTCAACTACAGACATTAGTTGAAAAACATTAGAGAAATGTTGCTAAATTGACAACGGAGTGAAGCGAAAACTATCCGAAGTGACAGCATAAAAGCATACAGTAGCTTGCGTGCGCGCTCACGTGAAGCGGGGACGTTTCTGGCAGGGGGATCCACCGTCCCCGACCTCCACCTTAGCAAAAACTAGGCTATTTACATGCTACGTCATGATCTTCATATGTTCATATTTAACGTTATTCAAGTGTTCACTTTAGTTCCCTATAAATGTAATTGACCCTCTCATACGTTCATATTTCACATATTTCGGTTTTACAAAATAGTTCCCTCAGAACGTATTTCATGTGATTTAGGGCTGTAAAAGTCATGTCGGGTCAATTAGTGTATTGTAAGTCTCATAGGTCTTAAGCATTGTATTAAATAACCTTTATCAACTGGAATAAACATATGTTTACTATGACTATGGGGTGCATTATATGCCGAATGACAATAAACTATAGCCCTATTCTGAGGTTATTATAATGCGTTTTAATTTTGGGAAGATAGTGAAGGCCTAGGTGTAAAATGCATGGCCCGCCACTGCATATATATATATATATAGGAAGATCGAGAGAGATAGGACAAAGAGAGGGACCTGGAAGAACCAGGTGAGTGAAGTGGCAAAATGTATTGCAATAATCATGGTTTGTAGTTACCATCTTTTTTCACAGCAGATGCCTTGAATCTTTTGATAGTTTGTCTCAATCTGTCTATTTCTTTCCCTAAAACTCACTAGTCATGATTTAATTTTTTTTATCTTACGGGGTAGCTTAACTGCTATTTAATGCTCATTAGGGGCTGAGTCCCCCCAAAGGTCAGATCCTAGAATCGCCGCTGGTTTAAAGAAATCGGACGGGAGAGCTAAGCTAGTTCTTGTTCAGATGTTGCAGACGTAAGGCTTGCAGAATCGCTTTACTTGGTCAAAGAACACACCCAACATGGTAAAGTCTAAATCTGATTGGTTAAAAATATGACAATCAACAACATGGTCCTGATGGGCTTCATCAGCAGACGGTATTCACTCGGAATGCTGAAGGCCCTAGTCTACCCGGAGACAACATAGATGAAAAAATCTTATTGGATAAAAGCTTTCATTTATGTGAGCTACGCTAAAAGCAAGGCAACTGAAAAGAACGTACTGTAGCAATGAAATCACCATATAGACTAATTTAAATGAACTTTGTAAAATATATATAGTGTAAATGAAAAAATATATTACAGAAGTACAAAAATACATTTCTGATTCTGATTATCTTTGGGCCTGCAGAGAAGGCCTTGCAGGCCCTGACGGTCCACCACTGCAGACATATCGCTTGGCGTTGAGGCCATACAATTCCATTTTAGTCTCATCTGACCATAACACCTTTTTCCATGTGGCCTTCAAATCTTCAAGGTGCGTTTTGGCAAAGCTCACTTGTGACTGCATGTGGCCTTTCTTGAGGAGTGGCTTTTTTCTTGAAACACTCCAATACAAGCCACATTTGTAGAGAATTTGTGATATTGTTGTCACATGCACACAATGACCACCCTTTGTCATGAATTCCTGCAACTGCTTCAGAGTTGCTGTAGGACTCTTGGTAGTCTCTCTGACCAGTTTCCTGCTGGCTCTTTCATCAAGTTTGGAACAACGTCCTGACCCAGGGAGGGTCTGTGTTGTACCAAATAACTTCCACTTCTTCATAATGGAATTCACTCTGCTTCTGGGCACTGATAAAGCCTTGTAATTTTTTACCTGACTTGTGCCTGTCCACAATTTTTTCTTTCCATAGATCTTTTGACAATGCCTTGCCACACATAGTGGTTGGTTGTCTTCAGTTGCACTACAAAGGACTGAAATGCTTCAGGAAAAGCTTGTTTCATGCTGAGCTAATCAAAATGACCATAGATGATCATAGTTAAGGCACAGTCAATTGGCTTTGTGTGCTATTGAGAATGTGATTAACTACACCTGGTTGGGTTTACAAGTCATTTTTGGGAGGGTGTGATTCTTTTTCCAACTCAGTGATTCTGTTTTTTATTTGTAATTTCTTTTTCTGACAAGTTGGTATTATATCTTTCACTTGGATGTCATGAGTGGACCTACAGCTGAATGAAACAAAAACTGTGCCCATTTTTTTTCAGGCTGCAGAGCAACAAAATGTAATAATTTTACAGGGGGGAGATTATTTTTTATACCCATATGTATTACTTTTACTTAAATTACTAAAAATTGTTGTTTATAAAAAAAGACAGGGCATAAGGGAGTTTAGCATATGTGTCAATTGATATTTATACCCCAGTAAAACAAGATGTCATGGATGACCACTAAAGATTTTCAAAAAGACAAATGTTTAATCATACCTAGCGTGCCAACATTTCAAAGGGCATTGTATGAAAGTATGTAAATGAAAACAAGAAAATGATAAAATAATAACTGTAAGTTGCTCTGGATAAGAGCATCTGCTAAATGATAAACTCTAAAATACATAATATAAGGTGTCAGGTCCATTCTGGGCACCCAGCGATCTCCATCGCCAGAGTATTAGGGTTTTGTTTCTGTTAGACATTATCCCTTATTGTTTTGTTTTTTTTGGTCTTTCTTTTCTCTTAGGTTATGGTATCAGGAGACCTGGCTTTTGTATTAGTTGTGTTAGTCATCGTATTATTTGTATTGTGAAGCATGTTCCCTGTTTTAAGGGGGAGGTGTTCTAGCTATCTCTATGTCATTGATTACTTATGGAACGAACTACAGGTGAACCTGGTTTATGTTTAGTACAGGATGTGGGAGTAGAGTATTAAGTCCAGGATTGTTTAGTACCCTGGTGTCGAGTATTGTTCCTATTTTACGGTTGCTATGCCTGTGATTCTGTTTCTGGCCTGTACACATTAATTTTCTGCCATTATCGGATTATAATAAACCCATTGTACTCTACACCTGCCTCTGTTATGTTACCATGACGTAAGGAATATACATACATAAGTAAAGTAGAATGGTTAAGGTAAATTGGGTAATTGACACTTTTCTAAAGCTGTTGTTTGAAAGCCTAGGGGTTGATCAACATGCAGGTTCCACTTGGATGTCACATTTCTTTGTCGACGGTTTCAGGGCAGTAAATAATTTCAAATAGAATCATAACATTTCCATTGTGTTTAGATACCTGAGGTGCCTCTGAAAACATATTTAAAGGAGAGCAGGGATTGGTAAATCTCAACTCACAAGGACACAGATTAAGAGTGAGTAAAGACCTTTGAATTTCCCAGAAGTGAAGCTATAACTAATGATTCCAGTAAGAGCGATATCAACAGCTTTATGTTATTACATGGCTGCTTTCTAAACAGCACCTTGTTCTTTATATAGTTTACTAACTGAACAAATACAACACCTGGAAAGAAGGTACCGGTATGTATGTTGCACAAACACACACTCTACTATCTGTGATGCTCACCTTACTGTTCTCTTTCTCTCAGGAGACCATGGGAAAGTTGACCCTTCTGTTTCTTAGTGCTGTTATTGTCCTGGGCAATGCAAGTAAGAGGAAGGAAACCTCACATTTTATATCAGTAATGCGTTTAAGAATTCTTAGATTCATTGTGTATTTTTCTAAATTGTAGCAAAGTGTTAATGTGAGCTGAATACAGATAGTATCTTTAAAGTCCATGTTGACTCGTACATTAGATCAGTTAGTCTTGACCTGCCATTAAAGATGGCTGTAATTCCAGACATTCTGTGTTTCCTCCTTTCAGATGCACAACATTGGATTGAAATTAACTCCCGCTACTTCACATACGAAAGCACCCCGAGATCATGGGTCGAGGCTGAGGTACTATGCTCACCCTCTACTGGGAATTAAAGTAGGGAAGATGAAATCAGCTGTGTTTTTGGTTTCAATTTGTTTTTCATACACAGTAACAGGCACAACATAACTCAGGTAAAATACTGAAAAGCCTTTTTTTCTTTGATCTTGGAGTATTGCTTTTATGTGTGGATTCTGGCCCTCTGATTATGTAATCCACTATACATGGGTTAAGACAGATCAACTAAAAGTATGTTTAAGAAGCATTAGTTTTCATGGCAAATTTTCCAATATAGACTTGGACGTCTGACTAATACTTATATTAGGAAATGTTTCTGTTTACCTCTAGAAATTCTGTCGGGCAATTGGAGGAAACCTGGCATCTGTGCACAGCGCTGGGGAATATGACGCAATAAGGCGACTGGTTTCTAGCTCAGCTGGTGGTGACCTTAATGTCTGGATTGGAGGAACAGATATATATCAGGTAAACTCCAGTTCACTGTGGCTTAAACTTTTTCCCCATACTAACAAAGTAGTAGTATGTTTACTCATTAATGTGTCAAGGGTCACCTGTAAAGTCAGACTTAGGTTTACAAGATTATATTGATTACTATAATTTGATTTAGGGATTCACAGATCAATCAGCTAGCGAATTGGATGATTTTCGTTAAAAATAGGCAATATGTGATTGTCTGACTTCCTTTTCTGATAGCTGATTGTGAGAACAAATCTTTGATGTAAAGTGAGCACAAAGTATTCCTTGATTCCACTTTCTTTGTTTAGTCATATTTATTTCGCTTAAAACTCATTACTATTTTAAAAACAATTAAAGAACAGTAGATGGTTAAATATTAAAGGGTAGTTTATACATTTTTTTCCACAGCAGTCAGCTCAGTTAAAAGATGCAGCTTTTCTATATCATGCTGCCAGCAGCTACAGAATGAGTGCAGAACAGGTTTCCTTTATTTTAGTTACATACATCTATAAAATGATTTAATATATGTTGGGCCATAGGAGATACAGTCTGTAAATATGACTATCAAGTCATCAAAACAACATCACAGCATCAAAAATGATTTAATAATGACACAACCATACACCACAGCAAATTATGGGATCCTGCCAAATAGCTTGTTTTCTTAAAAATGTTCATTGTATCAGGGTTTTTTAGATGTTTTAGAAAATGACAGAATAAATGGCTGTATCATAAAATAATTAAATGCATTCTATGGTAAGAGATTTTAGTAACACTTTACAATGAGTGTACATTAATTAGGGTTAGTTAATGCAGTAATACTTAAGTAACACTTGATAAATGCTTATTATTCCTGAACAAGAATTACTTAAGGTGTACATGTTTTCAACTTTACAATAAGGCAAACAAAGAGCATTAATAACTGGTTAACTATGGTTAAGTAATGCTTATTCAGCATTTTTAAGCATTAATCAAGTGTTACATAAGGTGTATATGTTTTCACCTTTACAATAAGGCAAACAAACACTATTCATCAATGATGCGATCTCACATATTTATCAAACATTCATTAACAAAAGAGGTTTGTTAACAGTTACATAATGCTTATTATTGGAATAAATATTGTTAATAGTATAGGTGATTTTTCCTTGTTATGGTAAATTAACAGAACAATAACCAATAAGTTGAAGCTGCATACTATCGCGGTCAGGCTAAATCTAAATACCAATAAATCAAATAACACCTATTACTTAACTAACTGGTTAGATTTCTCCGCTTAGTACAGTCTACTGTTGACTGTCTCCAAGGCCCGTTACCGGATTTGGCCACTAGATGTCCTCAGTAGCTTATCTTAAAGTCCCTGTTTACGCTGCAACCATACATCTCAGAATTTCTCCCAAATTACTTTCTCAGGGAACTATTTTAAAAACCTGAATTTCATTATATGCCAACATATTTAGGGTTTTTTACGTTTGAACTGCACGTATCGCTATTAGGCTATATTTGTATTTCAATTACGTTGCTCCGGTACATTTCGTTTAGCGGATTTATGCGAGAACATTCCACACATTCCATAGCCTTCGAAATTATGTTGCAACATTCACAGTTGAGGTTAGGCATGAGGTTACTAACGGTTAAGGTTAGGCATGAGGTTACTAACCGTTAAGGTTAGATATGACGTTACTTAGGTTAATGTTCGAATTAAGGTTAGGGTTAACATTACAAAAACCTATAATCGCGTGTCTGCATGACGCAAGCAATGTAGAACAAAACACACACAAAGTGCTGGTCTGGATTTGAACTCGCGAACACTGGCATGCAAGTCGCGGAGTTATGCTCCTTTCCACTGTCCCCGACCTCCACCCTAACCTCCACCCTAGCAAAAACTACGCTATTTACATGCTACGTCATGATCTTCATATGTTCATATTTGACGTTTTTCGAGTGTTCAATTTAGTTCCCTAAACGTAATTGACCCTCTCATACGTTCATATTTCACATATTTCGGTTTTACAAAATAGTTCCCTCAGAACGTATTTCATGTGATTTAGGGCTGTTCCAGTGTGCCCCAACTGAAAAGCAGCTCACAAATTATTGTATTACCTACGAAACCACAAGCAAACTATTTCTTAAGAATAGGGATCGATAAGTTATGTGGAATTATGAGTTATTCAGTCTTTTCTAAGCCCAGGTATAGTCGAGTTAGAGTCTTTTGTCAAACAATGCCCCTTACACACTTGTGTATCATTAAATTGACAACCGACTGAGGGTGGCACAGAATTCTCCTTAGCAAAAATACAGAGAACAGCAGATTTGATGACAGTGGTTCGATTAATCAAATTGTGGACTTTAATAATACACAATTATAATAAATTATGTTTATAGTTGGGTCTAATTAATTTGCCATCAACCAGTCAAAGACTAGCAAATGCTTAACCCAATGCAAGCAGAGTTTAAACAGTGTTTTACACAATACCTTTATAGTAACATAATTCAGACCACGATATGATTGAAAAAGAATAATACTTTTATTTAAAACATATAAAATCAATCAGTCATCACTGATACACTTTTAATGATTCAATGTATCAAACAACTCAAATAATACCCAGTATGTTATCATGTGTCCTACAATAGGCACAAACTGATAATTTAATTGTTCACAACTTCATAAACCCAAAACTGAACTTATACCACATAGGTAAAACCCTTTAAGAACCCAATAATCTTGACATTAGGAAAATGACCATAACCTTTATGCAATTACAATACTTGTAATAATCCCAGTAAACTTTATTGTGAACAGATATAATTAGACAAAATAATAAATGACAGAATGTTGCTCATGGAGATGCTGAGACTTGTTACCTCGTCTGAGATTCCAGATGTTCACCTCTTTTTAAACAGTTCTTATGCAGACTCCTATAGCATTCAGCTGCAGCCCCGCACATAGACATAATAAATATTATGCTTTATTATGTCTATTGCCCCGCAGACCTCACCAGTGACTAACCCAGCAGCTACGGCTAACCCTCCAATATCCGTTTCGTCATTTCGGAAAACAGCTCGCACTTCAAGAAGTTGAGGTTAAATTAATGACTTCTTTACAGCAAAAACAAATCTTTCCGTTATGAAATGTATTAAACTAAATTAAACACATAATCCGCAGCACCGCAGACCCAACACTACTATGGTTAACCCTCAAATTTTCAGGCACGTGCACAGGTAGGGCTCAACCTGTGCAGAGCACATGCCCTTTTTGTCCGAAGTGCCCTTTTTTTGGGTGGTGGTGTTTTTTTTCTTCTTCAATAAATCAATGCTATTTGTCACCCTTTACGTCTTTCTGTCTGTTTTACAAATATTTAGCCAATGGAATTTCTAAAAAAGAGCTTGTGTAAATCTTGTTCGCTC
>JACXGM010040720.1:0-10245 GCA_016801145.1 Umbra pygmaea
TTCAATGACACACAAATAATGTTAATAAATCAAAATCATATGAAACATTAATGAAATAATATACTTGTTGTTCATTGTTTAACTAAGTACAACTTAAATTATTTTACATAGGCTATCATAATATAATGATGTTGTAGGTCAACTAAATAATCAAAATAATAACAATTCTCAAATAGTCTGTGTCACGGTTGCAATTTTTCTGTTTGTGTTTGGGTGCCTTTGTATTTCTCATTTCAGCACATGCAGTTTAAAAGTTCTGGGAATGGCCATGCCCTCCCAGATGTGTTTACAAAGCATAGCTGTAACCCCGAACTATCAGATCAGATTCACTAATGACTGACGTGTTGATTAGTAGTTGAATCCGGTGTGCTCGCTCAGTTATAGTTTAAGTTTAAGTACATGGACTGGCTGGTGGCACCTAAGATGTTTGAGAACCACTGTCCTACAAAGGTTTATGTAATATTTCCCCAAACATTTGGGTTCACATTATGGCTTGACTACTTTGAAACTAAAACATATAGTATATAGGTACTGTATCACAAGTTAAAGTTCAAAGTGATGGTTCATGTTAAATGTGATGTAGGGAGACAATAAATAAAGCTTGGAGCGAGATAGAAAACAATTTCTGTATCTTTTCCTTTCTTTGTACTTTTGTAGTTTTACTTTTGATACTTTTGAGTACATTTTAACACCAGATAAATACTTTTGATACTTAAGTACATTTAAGATGAGCTACTTTAAGACTTTTACTTAAGTAGTTTTCTTATGGGTGACTTTTACTTTTACTAAAGTCACTTTTAAGATCGATATCTGTACTTTTACACAAGTATGGAATTCAAGTACTTTTTACACCACTGTCGTTATGTAGCTATTTAACAGAATAATGCAATGAGTAGTATTCCTGCACAATGTATAGTTTTTTTTATTTTATCCAATCAAGGGTGTGATGAAAAAAGATAAGGAAGTCAACTAAGCACCTGAGTCTAGCTGTTGTTTTAAAAAATGCACAAACTTACGGTGGCTGATTTGGGAACTTCAGAACACTCTGAGAAGGTGTATTTAGTGACTGTCATGTTGGAAAAATGACTGGCACATCCATTTTGAGGTTTTTAGGGATCTGGAGCATTGCTTTAACTGTCCCTTACTTGTTCGTGCCCTAGGCAGCCATCTGTCAATCAAAACTAATATGATGGTGATCGTGTGCTGTTGGCTGTTATCAAGTCCCTTATGGCATAGACGCACTGGCTCGAGGGGGCTAAACACCCTTTTCTCTTTTGGACTAACCACCGTAACCTGGAGAATATCCAGGCAGCAAGGAGGCTGATCCCTCGCCAGGCACAATGGTCCTTGTTCATTGCCAGATTCACATTCACTCTGCTCTATGCTCTATCCAACCAGTATGACTCAGAGGAGAAGTCAGTAGATGACAGCCACATACTACTATCATGGCACCAGTGGTATGGAAGCTGGAAACCGAGATTCAACAGGCATTAAGAATCTCGGTCCAAGACAGGCTTCTGTGCTTGGCCACACCACCCTCTCCTCTAGTCATCCTGTTATCAGACGCACAATCCGCTGCCTGGCTGGTAATAGTGGCCATCTTTAGCTAAGGACGTGAGGGTTTATCGGACGTTGTGGACCGGTTCTCAAACCGTGGTCGGCTCTCCTGCCCTGGGCCAAGCATGCCCAGATTTCACACTGCCACTCCTCTCCCAACCTCAAACCATTTCAGCTTGTGTTGGCATCCGAGCCAGACCTGGCACCTTGGCATCCGAGCCAGACCGAGGCCCCCGCGGTGGATAAGTGGTTGCGGCGTGCTGAGGAGAAGTTGAATGCATCCCAGAACCTGCCCCTCCGCCTTCCCTGCCAGAAGTGTGGTCCATGGTTTGTAGGGCCATATAAAGTCATGGGGAGAATGAATGAGGTGAAGTACAAATTACAACTGCCTGCCTCCATGCATATTCATACTTCTTTCAGAACACACTCTCCATGAGGTCCGAGTGCTGGAGTCTCCATTGTTGGAGATTGAGGATGGACTGTTCTACACTGTCCGGTCAATCCTGGATTCAAGACATCGGCGGGGTGGCCTCCAGTACCTTGTGGATTGGGATGGGTATGGCCCTGAGGTGCAGTGTTGGGTCCCGACCTAGAGCGTTCTAGGCCGGATCGCCCAGCGCCACATCCTCACGGTCATCACCAGGGCCTTGCGCTTCGTGCTTGGCTGTGTGTCGAGGGATCCTAATCCTGGGCTCCCCCTGCTGGTGCGCTGAGGCTCTCAACATCACCATTCTTCTGGTGCCACCGTTAATCTGTAAACCCCTAATTTTTCTGCTGCACCTGTGGTGTATCAGGCTCATTAGTGTAGTAACTTATGCCTCGTCTCCATTACCATGTAGAACCGTGAAATTCCCCGTTCCGCCTGGTTATAGATGTGTCTCCATTACCCTTCTAAATTCTGGAACTCGAACTTATCGCCATTATTTACCAGGCTGTAGGATTGCGGAACGTCGTTGCCTGTGCAGCTGGCATTGCAGGATCAGTCTCTCTCTGCGAAACCTACTTAATAATTGTTGCCTGGACTTCACGTGAAGTTTAAAAAGTAAACACAAACTAAAAAAAGAAAATGTAAGCGATTCGAAATCAACTATATCTTGCATTTTTGTAAATGCACCCTTCTGGCTCTACGTGACTGTGTGTTTACTACAGTGCTTTGCGGTCCGTAGTCACTGGTCGCTCTGGATGCACGTCATCTTCTGATGCCGTCTTAAAACGTAAAAATCATCATAGGTATGTTTTTTCCGCAAAAGACATGTGAGCCCACGTTCCTCTGATGGCAATGGAGACATACCAACCCCCCACGCCTGGTTTGAAGCCTACCTAGAACCGCCTAGTATAGCCTAGGTGGGCTCACAATGGAGATGAGGCATTAATGTCTGTTCGTCAGGGTAGGGTTGTTTATTTGTATGATGTTGTTCTGAACGTGTGTGGCATCTGTATATTGGCATCTGCTATTCATTATTTTATTTTTTGTTTTTTTTCCTCCCCTCCCAATTCGTCTTCCAATTCTCACATACCCTGCCTTTTCTGCAGCACCGCAACTCCTTGGAAAGATGCAGGATGGTGAGCGGCGCTCTCATGGTTCATCCAACCACATATCGCTGAGAAGGTTGATTATTTTCACATTGCTTATCTAACATGGAAGCCTTTAGTCAGATCATGCACGGGATGATTATGCTCACCAACTATACTTCTGTGATCCAATTTTGTAGGCCCAAATCTTCACACATGGAGTCACTGGAAAGCGACATGGCAAAGTAGATCATTTGAATTTCTTCCGTCTCAGGTCCGAGAACTTTCAAATTCACTCCCACTCCGTAATAGTTTCGCAGTTCTTGCTACTTCAGAGCAAACAGTCTCCGGTTGTGGATTTTCTTTTAGGAAAGACCTAAAACCAGCATGCACTAGGCCCTCTGTGGAACCAATTTGACACCTGTGCTTTAAAGTGTACTGAATAAATTAAAAAGTAGGCCAATTTAGTTTACTTTGTATCTAAATAAGTATACTTACAAATATAAACTTGAAGTATACTTTTTGGTATATGAAATATGAACTCCCTTTACCTGATCATTTTGGTCTTAAGTATGGACTTCCCAAAACCTGTGAACTCAGAGTTACTCAGAAAAGTACTTTTACTCAAGTAAATTACCACCTCTGGGCATAACTGACACCCACAGATTTGATGTTTTGGATATATTTACACCTTGAAATAAATGGCCTCACAGAGCAACCTGCTTTTGACTCCTCTATAGCTTATTACAGGGCACTTTAACTACTCTGTTTAACTACTCCAAACACCCAACTGTCAAAAATGTCTTTGTATCATGTAGCGTTAAGACGGCCCTTTATTAGCCCAAACCCTAAAAATCAGCCCCAGACTATTATCCCCTCTCTACCATCAATAGGGGTGTTCACCAGCCGAGGTCGGTGGATCTTAATTGGGGAGGACGGGCTCGTATTACGCTCGGGACCGGAGTGAATGGAATGATGCACAACGCACAAAACCCAGTGTGCAAAACAAAAAAACACTGGGTTTTGTGCGTTGCGCACCATTCCATTCACTCCGGTCCGAGCGTAATACCAGCCAGTCCTTTCCAATTAAGATCCACCGACCGCGGCTGGTGTTCACATACCTTTAGTCATATCGGGCCCTATCTTACACCCAGCGCAATTGACTTTTTACACCAGCGCATGTATCATTCCTATCTTGCACCCGACACATATGGGACTTTTCCCATATTGAACAAACTTTCAGAACTTACACTACTCAAGTCGCAGTATTCTTTGTGGCTTGTTGTGTTGTACACAGCATGTCCATGAATCATGGAAGTGTTGATGACATAAATGAGGAAATATTAGAGGACATAAGGAGAGGTGGTGTTAAAATGCATGTGCCATTGCACTTAACCCAAATGCCCAAGTAGCAGTCAGAACGGGAGAGGAGAGCTTATACAGAATGATGCAAGCAAAGTCTCGCTCTAATGTTAGACTACATTGCAAAAATATTAACATTCATTTATAACCTTGTGATTCAGTGAGAGTGAGCCCAAAACATCGGAAAGTATTTCTTGTGACATTTCTTTATTTACATTGTGAAAAGAAAAATCAATAGCAATCCACCCTTTATAATAGCAATCCGCCATGGAACAACCGCGCCTGCTCTTAAAGGGAATGTGAGATGATGCTCTGATTGGTTTATCGTTACGCCCAAACCACACCTATGACGAATGAAGCTACTTCAGACCTACCCATTTTAGATTTGCGTCGGGCGCAAGAGTCATTTATCCCGCCGGTAAAATAGTAACAGCGTCTGGGACCCTCCCGCAAAGTCACTTGCGTTTTGCGTTCGATACTTGCGTTTCAGATCGTTAAAATAGGGCCCATAGTAATTAAACACAGTGAATCACTGAACTGCAACACAATACTTGTTTTGAGCAAGAACCAGACTCTCCAAAAAAACAGAAATTAATGCATTAATTTATAAACTAACAAAAACGTTTATTTAAGTGGCTAGATTTCTGCACCCTGTATTCTACCCTGAAAAACATAACCTTCCGCTTAACACTCCACCAAGGCTTGTCTCAGGGTTCTGTGCTTGGACCCTATTTTCTTGTGATGTACCTTGATGGATGCTCCATCTGCCCATCCTCTAAATTCAGAAACCTAGGTGTCAAACCTCAATCTGTCCTTTGAGCCACACATCAAGGCTTTCTCTAAATCTTCCTTCTTCCACCTAAGTTACATTTCCAGACTCTGTCCGTCCCTCACAGACACAGTAGCGAAGACTTATACACACTTTTGTAACATCACGTCTATACTACAATAGAGTTCTTTTCAGCTGCCAGTGTTCTAACACACATCCCTATCACTGCCTGCCTCTCATTAACCACAATTCTCATTACCTACAAGGCCCTCCATGGTCTTGCCCTCTTAACCTCTTAAAGATCAGTGTCGTTTTGGCCAAAAAATAAAATGGATAAAAAAATGAATTAGAATCACTGCTCACAAATTCAGATTTTACTCTGCATATACAGTGGGGAGAACAAGTTTTTGATACACTGCCAATTTTGCAGGCTGTCCTACTTACAAAGCATGTAGAGGTCTGTAATTTTTATCATAGGTACACTTCAACTGTGAAAGACGGAATCCAAAAAAAATCCAGAAAATCTCAGAATGTAATTCAATGCGATTATGGGCTGTATATACCTGTGCATGATATGTGCAAGCTTCAAAGGTCAGGCTCTTGCCTCCAAGCATGTTAGCGTATCTTCATTCTAAACGGTGGTATTTTACCATCCAATGTGTTGGTCTTTGTCTCAGACTCTTGCTACCAACACAGAAAGCTAAGTACAATGGAAGGTTCCATTGATGGAAAGATTTATATCCTGGAAGCCAGAGTGGGAAAGGCAAACAGACCTTTAAATTACTACACCACCCCTCTTTCCCATTCCTTACAATAGCCCTCCTACTAAAACGACTCCAGAATATATTGGAAAGAAATGTTGGCTGGTGTCGACAGAACAGGTTTTTGCTCCTGTGCTCTGAACTAATTTCTCTCCTTTTGTTTTACCTTTTTCCTCTCTCTGTATATTTAATGGTGGTTAATTGCTCTTGCCCAATTTCTGTGGTCTCTCTCTTTATTTCTCCCTATTGTTTCTCACCCCTTCTGTCTCTTTTGAACCTCCTGTAATTTTTTGTCAGTATTCTCTTTCGTTGCTATTTCTCCCTCTCGCTCAGCCTCGTTCCATCTCCATGTGGAAGATAATGCCAATGTGTTTTTGGAGGACTATGTTTGCACAGTCAGGGGTTGTGCAAATGGAATCACGGAGTGATGTAGCATCAGTTCCCGAACGGCACAGCGGCTGAAGAATGAGAATCCTGGAAATATCCGTTTGAGTTACACACATGAGGTTGGAAGAGTGAAGTGACTTGAGGAGATGTGCAAGGAGGGAACAGAGAGAAAAAATGGGAGAAAGGTGTAGGGACGATGAAGGTAGAGAGAGAGCTGGAGTAAAATGGAAAGAGGGCGGGATAGAGGGACAGTAGGATGGAGAGGAAGAGAGGGAAAAGGAGTGTGAGGTGTAGACCTCTTGCCATTGGGACACCTTACTACCTTTGTCACTGATACATGTGGAGCCAAGCCATTCCTTTATTTGCCCTCATTCGTTTTGCTGCACACATGTGCAGGCACATGTAGAAACACACTCAGAAAGGGTGTGTGTTAAAAGAAAACAGAGAGAGAGAGACAAACGATGGAAAAAGAGGTAGAGATACCCAGAGAAACCTATGTGGTGGCTGAACAGATCGAATCAGCCTTTAGATTACAGCGATCACGGTGGTGTGTTAGTCCTGATCAGGTGTCATCCCAGAGAACAGATAAGGTTCACTTTCTCTATTCTCAGCTTTAAGAAAAAGCCTTAGAACAGCACATTTACTGCTGGTGAAATGTATTCTCTCTCAGCCGTTTAAATATGATGGTGGGTGTTTGTGTGTCATCCTGAAGTATTTTTAATACAATGATTTGAATGTATAGGAACAGTATAATTTCCCCTTCTTCCTCCTCTCAGCAATATCACGCCCTGGAAAATGCCTGTCCCATAATAACAGCAAGAGCTTTAAGTGTTAGTGGAAGATGTCTCGCTTTCCCCATCAACCCCGCCAGCTCCTCCATCCTACACACCCACCTCCCACTGGAACCAAGCACACACACGCATGACAGCACACATACATCCTGCATCCTGCTACTCGTTAGAAAAGCTTTCATAGTCAGGCCCAATAAAACTTCAATGGCGTAGCCTGGAGAAAACATGGCGGCGACGTGGCTTTAGCCAGCGTTAATTGCATAATCTCCATACCAGACATTGAAGAACTTCCCCATCAGGCTGCCCTTATTTACCACAACCAAGGACCAACCTAGGCCATATGTGATTAAGGACACACAAATACATGTACACACCCACACAGACAGAAGACACCCATACACACTCAAACACACACCAGCCAACCCAAGGCCATATGTGAGACACTGTTAGGTTAGAAAGTCACACAGGATAATTAAATAGAGGGAAAGCTAGGGAAAATGGGAAAAAGTAAAAACATATTCATTGTATCCCACACCAGTTTGCTTTATCTTCTTTTGCGTAAGAATGGTAACTAAGATAGTGTGCTGCTCCAACAGAACATGGAAGTTTGTGTAAATAAGGTAGAACTATGCCAGTAAAGATTTCATTAAACAGTAGGAAAGTCTTTTCAGAATTGATATTAGGGTGACCTAGCATGGTCCAGAGGTCAAAGCTGCTGCATTTGATGAACTGTAACGGTGCAGTTTAGGTTAACATCCAAAACGATTTCAAAAATCTAGCTCTGTATTTGTTCACTTTCCCTACCTAATTAAGCATACAACTCCTGAAAATATATCTTCAACGAATCTGTTATTAGAGACAGATGAGTGAGTTTGTACATACACTATATGGCTAAAGTACATGAACACCCCTACTAAAGTGGCCCCTGTTAATCAACGGTCTCATCTCCAAAGTTCTAGAACCTCCTCCACTGCTCTACAGCACTCAGGCCCTAGTTTGGTGATTTTGCACACCTGTGCGCTCGGCACACCTGGTTTAGGTTCAGTTATTCACAAGGTTTAAAAGCGGTATGATTTTGAGTTCATTGTCAGGTATTGTTTGGAGTTCTGTGTTACTCTGTGTACTCTGTGTTACTCTGTGTTTCCTTTGTGCTTTGCCCGTACTACATACAATGCATACAGAAAGTATTCAGAGCGCTTCACTTCTTCCACATTTTGTGAAAGATGAAAGAAATGTGTTTGAAATCTATGAATCTAAAATAAAAAAACAAAAGGCACATGTACATAAGTATCCACAGCCTTTGCCATGACACTCAACATTTTGCTCAGGTGCATACTGTTTCTACTGATCATCCTTGAGGTGTTTCCACAACCTGATTGGAGTCCAACTGTGGTAAATTCAGTTGACTGGACATGATTTGAAAAGGCACACACCAGTTTGTATAAGGTCCCACAGTTAACAGTGCATGTCAGAGCACAAACCCATCCATGAAGTACAAGGAATTTTCTGTAGACCCTCGAGACAGGATTGTATTAAGGCACAGATCTGGGAAAGGGTATAGAAAGATATCTGCAGCATTGAAGGTCCCAATGAGCAAAGTGGCCTCCATCCATAAATGAAAGAACTTTGGAACCACCAGGACTCTTCCTAGAGCTGGCCGCGTGGCCAAACTGAGCGATCGGGGAAGAGGGGCCTTAGTCAGTGAGGTGACCAAGAACCCGATGGTCACTCTGAGAGGAAAAACTTCCAGAAGAACAACCATCTCTGCCGCACTCCACCTATCAGGCCTGTATGGTAGAGTGGGCAGACGGAAGCCACTCCTCAGTAAAAGGCACATGAGAGCCCACCTGGAGTTTGCCAAATGGCACCTGACAGATTCCCAGATCATGAGAAACAAAATTATCTGTTCTGATTAAACAAAGTTTGAACTCTATGGCCTGAATGGGAAGTGTCATGTCTGGAGGAAAACAGGCACCGCTCATTACCTGGCCGATACCATCCCTACACTGATGCATGGTGGTGGCAGCATCATGCTGTGGGCATGTTTTTCAGTGGCAGGAACTGGAAGACTAGTCAGGATCGAGGGAAAGATGAATGTAGCAATGTATAGAAACATTCTTGCTGAAAACCTGCTCCAGAGCACTCTGGACCTCAGACTGGGTTGAAGGTTCATCTTCCAATAGGACAATGACCCTAAGCAAACAGCCAAGATAACAAAGGAGTGGCTACAGGACAACTCTGTGAATGTCGTGGGTGGCACTTTCAGAGCCCAGACTTGTCCCCAAAGGAACATCTCTGAAGAGATCTAAAAATATCTGTGCACCGACGCTCCCCATCCAACCCGATGGAGCTTGAGAGGTCCTGCAAAGAAGAATGGGAGAAACTGCCCAAAAATAGGTGTGCCAAGCTTGTAACATCATACTCAGAAAGAATTGAGGCTGTAATTACAGCCAAAGGTGCTTCAACAACCCCCTGGCTACACATATTTAGAAAAAGCTAGGGTAAAAGGACGTGGAGGGGGTTTGGCGGTTATTTATCGTTCCGATTTTCACTTATCCTCTGTGACCTTGCCAAAGCTGTCATCATTTGAATGTCTGGCCTTTGCGTGTGTAAAAACCCATTACACTTACAACCATCCTCATATACCGGCCACCTAAACCACCCCAAGTAAAAAAAAATTATATTTAAATATACTTGAAATGTATTTTATTTATACTAAATATACTTCTAATATATTATTTTGGTATGTATATTTTGAAAGTATACTTCAAATATACTTAAATATATTAAATACATACTTATGGTTAAACATAAATATACTAGAAGTTAAATACTGGAGTATAATTTAAATATATATTTTTTACCTGGGATCCGTGTTTTATTTCAGAATTAACTGAGCTACTTCTGTCAGTGTGTACCACCTCAAACAATGTGGAAATCCTTGGAGACTTTAACATCCACGTTAATTCTCCTATAAGTTTATACACTACAGAACTATTACAACTTCTTGATACACTCAATCTTAAACAACTTGTGACTGTCCCTACCCATACAAAAGGGCATACATTGGACCTTATCATAACAAATTTTCCTGTTAATGATGTCC
>JACXGM010040721.1:0-10245 GCA_016801145.1 Umbra pygmaea
TCAGTGGAGTATTGCAGAATGGTAGTGTATTTAAATACATTCAACCAATAGCTGAACAGAGAACCTCTTATCAAACTCTTGACAGCCCGGTTAAGGGGCATGACGTACAATGGGCCAATAAAAAGGTTAAAGTCCATTAATAAAAAGGTTAAAAACTTTTAACAGATGCTGTTTCGGGAAGGAGCGTACAACGGACCTATAGGAGGATTGAAACCCTCTCGTCAAGCTTTTGACAGATGCAATAGGGTGGAGCGTACAACGGACCAATAGGAACACATGAGAGGAGGAGCGTACATTTGACCAATACGAGGGAAAGGGGAAAGGGGCGGGAAGGGGCGGGAAGGGGCGGGGAAATGGGCAAGGCTTAAATCTGCTTAGTCAATGGAAGGCTCGGTTCCATCTGTCAAACTGTAATAATGTTTTTGCTGTTTGATGAGTACTTCTTTATCTCTCTTACAGCTGTGTGCCCTTCCTCTCTGTTTCCCCCTACATAGCCTATGTTTCTTACTGTAAATTAAAAACAGTAAAAAATATCCCCCAAAAAAAGTATATATAAAAAAATAGAACCAAACTGCAAACTTTAATTCAGGTAGTCTGGCAAACTTAAGATGTGCAGTTAGGTTCATGTGTCTTTGAACGTGTCTGTGAATGGCTTTAATGTCATGAGGAAAAAGGATGTGAAGAAGAAAATGACTAAACCAAGATCCTTATCATACCAACTCAGACCAAGAGACCTACAAATCCCCATTGTCCAAACAGACCAATCCAGACTTGGAAAGAGTTAGAAAAAAAACTTTGAGAAACACTGAAACTGAACTTCCCTTCAAAGCCTTTTTACGTTGGGTCAAATGGACAGCCCATTGTTAGCCAACAAGCTAACATTCTAGGTGGCTGCTGGGTCCTTAGGGCTGGGTGTACTTTGTAGTTTAATCACAGCACACTCCGGATGAAGTGCTTTGATCTTGAAGCCAAAGGGAACCAGTGTTGGCCTCAGAAGGTGAGGAACTATAACAAACTTTATGCACAAAGATTACATGCCAGTATTACTGTAGACAATATTATAAAGGTCTCCTATTCTGATTCAGCATGTTTCAAGTATAGTTCCAGTCCTAGAACTGTACTAATATCCTGTTCTATCAGACTTTTGGAATGTAGCAGCATGCAGCCTCTTTTTATATCGTTGTTAAATTTCTTTATCAGACAAAGTCTGACTTCATACCTTCTGCACTGTTTTTAAATCACTGTAAGAAAATGTTCTGTAAAAAAACTGTAAAAATAACAATTCTGATTATAAGAAGAATTTCTTATTTGCAGCAACGACCTGGGAGCAATTAGGGTAAAGTGTCTTGCCCAAGGACACAACATCATTTGGCTCTGTCGGGAATCGAACTGGCAACCTTCTGACTACAAGTCTGACTCCCTGAGCCATCAGAATATTTTCTGTTATTTTACCAACCTTTCCTTCAAGGAAAATAAAAAGATCATTACCGTTAGAAAACAAATCACAGAATCCTCCCTTAAGATGCATATATCTCCTAAACTCACCTGTCCTGAGATTGCAGAGAACAGTCAGGATATTGGATTATGAACAACACTGGAATTTATTTCTCCTGTTAATCTTTCACTATAATGTCATGGAAACAATTATGGCACTTACAACTCCACACATCGTCTCGCTTTTCATTGACTACCCAACAACACCCTGCATAATCCATCAGAAGCAAGCACAATTTATGCAAATAGCCGGGTTCCCAAGAGTAGAAGGCGCAATGGATGGCACTCATATAAAGATCATTGCTCCCAGCGTCAACGAGAATGTTTATATGAACAGGAAGAGGTACAACAGCATCAACACACAAGTTGAGTTTGATGCAGACTACAACATTTTGGATTTGGTACCCAAATGGCCTGGATCTACCCATGATGCGCAGATATTAAGTGAAATTGTCTTGAAGCAGCTGTTTAAAAGGCACTTTCTGCTGCTGGAGTGTCATCTAATTGGAGATAAATGATACCCTTTACTCTCGTGGCTGCTCACCCCTTTCCATATGCCACTAACATAAGCCCAAATGAACTACAACAGGTAGCCTTTTTTGTAAGCTATTTATACACAATTGTTTCATAGTTTATTAATAGAACACTGTATCTTAATATAGGCAATAAGTAAGGTTTTAATGTCTTATTCCGTCACAGGCCACATCGTATCACACGAAGTGTGATGGAGAGGGATTTGCCAGTGGAAGCACAGATTCCACTTTCTACACTCAGAAATTTGACTAATTCAGCAAGCAGTAGTGTTTCTTCTTCCCTCCCATTCGGTTTTCTTTTGGAATCCATTGTGGCTATGATTACATCATTAACTCTAGGCTATATATAGTCAGGTCAGTTAACAGCACATTGGTTTGAAATTTGTGATTCAGAAATAGTGGAAAACATGTTGGAAACCTTTTTGATCTTTGATTTATAATGTGTATATCATAATGGATTCTCTTAAATTCTTTATTGTCAAGTGTGTGTTGAATGTCAACTCCTCTTAGGAATTTTACTACTGAATGTGAATTTATCTGAGAATATTCTTAAACAAGTACATCTATTCAGTGATTGGTCCTTGCCAATGTCGTCATCCAAAATCCCATTTGCGGCAAAGCAAAGTGACGTGAATCAGCTCTAAGACTGACACTTAAGATTTTGTCCTACACTTAAAGTAGGACTGAGATTTTTGATAACTAACTTTTAAGGGCAGCTTTGAGCCAAGAATTTTCTTACTCTTTAGTCATGTTTAAGCATTGTTTTGATGAGTAATTCTGAGAAGTTAAAAAAATACGGGCCCAGGTCTCTATATTATAGTTTACAAGTGCTTGTGTGAACAGATCACTAATAACAGTCAGCTTGTCAATGAGCACTATTTATAAAAGCCCAGGTGTTGCGGCTAAGCCTCCCTGTTCTGCCCGCCGTTCCTCTTCCCCGGAATACTAGGGCTTGTTTCTGTTATTCATGTATGGTTCTTTCATTCTCTATGGGCCTCGTGCCTTCTCTATGTTCTAATTACGCACACATGTGCCAGTTCGGCAGCTGTGCCTGCCAGGTAATCAGTGGGCTATATAAACCCACAGAGAGTTTCTTGGTTGTCGATTATTGTTTGGCTGTATACGGTCCTTCCTTACGTTATTGCCTTATTAAAAAGAACCATACTTGATCGTGCGTTTGCCTCTTATATTTGTGGACGTAACAGAATAATCGAACTTTAGACATGGAGGCAGCCGATCGCGGGAGTCTGGAGTTGGCCGTAGGAGAACATGACAAGGTACTCCTTCAGCACCACCAGCTGCTGTCCAGCCTGAGCACCGCCATGGATGAGGTTCTCCAATGGCTTCGTGCCCAGGACGCCTCCTGAGGCTCTTCCCCGAGACCAGGAGCTGCGGAGGACCCGACCCCGTCTCCTCCATCTGCCGGTGGTGGCATAGACCTCTCGCTCCCGGAGCGTTATGATGGTAACCCAGACCATTGTGGAGGGTTCCTGTTGCAGTGCGACCTGTACTTTACACACCGAGCAGGTCCATGGGTATCAGGACAAGCCCGGATAGCTACCGTGATTTCCGTCCTGACCGGAAAAGCCCTGGACTGTGCTACTCCACTCTGGGAGCGAGGAGGCCAGCTGACGGAGGATAACGCTATGTTCACCGCTCTGATCCGGTTGCGACAGGGCGAGCGTACCACTGCGGAGTACGCCTTGGACTTTCGCACCCTGGCTACCTCGGCTGGGTGGAACGAGAGTGCCCTAATCACTCTCTTCCGGGAGGGTCTCAGTGAGGAGGTCCGCATGGAACTGGCATGCAGGGACGAGGAGGCCGACCTGGACCAGCTCATCTCCATAACAGTCCGGTTGGACAGGCTGTTGCGCGCCCGCAAACCCTCGACTGGGTGTCCATACCTGCCCTCGGTTCCATCTACCTCCGGGGAGGCCATGGAGACGGATACTACCCGGCTTCATCCCACGGAGAGGAGCAGACGTCTTCGGCTCGGGCTGTGTTTATATTGCGGAGGAGGGGGGCACGTTCTGGCACAGTGTCCCAACATCCAGGGGGTCCCCCGCCGGCCTAGGAGATCGTCTGTAGCAGACACAAAGGTAGGCACGGTCATGTTCAGTTTACAACTGTCTAACCCCACGATGCTGCTTGCTGTCTCGTTCCTAGAATACCCATCTCTAGGTTCCATAGCGGCTTTAGTGGATTCTGGTGCGGCTGGGATTTTCATAGACCACGAAACGGCGAGGAGGAATAACATCACTCTTCTACCATTGGAGGTTCCTATTCCCGTTCTCGCAGTGGACGGTAGACCAGTAGGCAGTGGTAAGATAACGCACGTCACTGGCCCCATCGTCATGGCAACAGGCTCTCTGCACGTAGAGAGCTTGGTTTTCATGGTTATCGCCTCTCCTACAAATCCAGTGGTGCTTGGTATGCCATGGTTGATGAAACATGACCCCGTCATCTCGTGGAGAAAGAGAGAGATAAAGGAGTGGTCCTCTGAGTGTGCTGATAAGTGTGGTAGCCAGAGAGGGCTGACAACGTCTATCGAAAGCCCTAACGCATGTCTTCCTGCTCATTCCATTGTTCCCTCCGAATATCAGGATATGCTTGAGGTCTTTTCGGTGAAAAGGGCCACCTGCCTGCCACCACATCGCGCAGGAGATTGTGCCATAGACCTGCTCCCGGATGTCACCCTGCCACGAAGTCACGTCTATCCGCTTTCCCGTGCGGAGACAGAGGCTATGGAGACGTACATCACGGAGTCCCTGGGACACGGGCACATCCGTCATTCCACCTCTCCCGTGTCATCCAGTTTCTTCATTGTGAAGAAAAAAGACGGAGGACTCCGGCCATGCATCGATTACCGAGCTCTCAATCAGGCCTCTCGGAAATACAGGTACCCCTTACCTCTTATTCATTCTGCTGTGGAGACGATGCACGGTGCCAGATTCTTCACTAAATTGGATCTGCGCAGCGCGTATAACTTAGTGCGCATCAAGGACGGGGACGAGTGGAAGACGGCCTTCAGCACAACCTCGGGGCATTATGAATACCTTGTCATGCCTTATGGGCTGTCCAACGCTCCATCCGTCTTCCAAGCTTTCGTCAACAACATCTACCGGGATTTGATAGGTAAGAGCGTCATGGTTTACATCGATGATATACTCATCTATTCAACCACCTATCAAACCCACATCCAGCAAGTGAGGGAGGTACTGACACGTCTCCAACAACATCACCTTTACGCCAAGGCAGAGAAGTGTGTTTATCACAAGACTGCAGTTTCCTTCCTAGGCTACCAGCTCACGGATTCTGGCGTAGAGATGGAGGTGGAGAAGGTGGAGGCAGTGTGAACCTGGCCCCGGCCCACTACGGTGAAGGACCTGCAGCGGTTTTTGAGCTTCGCCAATTTCTACCGGCACTTCATCCGCGCTTTCAGCACCATAGTCGCTCCTCTCACGGCCCTGTTACGGGGTGGTCCTCGACGTCTGGCCTGGAACACTGTTACTCACTGCCTCCCCAGGAGGGGAGTGGGATGCTACACCTCGTTGCCCAAACGGTCAGAGACAGGAGTATGAGGTTGTGAGTGTGAGCAAGGACACAAACACAGAGTACCGTACAAGGGCTTTTATTATTATGCCACGGTAATATATATAAGTTGGTAAGTGAGGAGACTGTGTGTACCAAACCAAAGAACTAAACAAATATTCACCCACCCCCTTACCTGTCCTATCTCCCACACAAAACTAAAGCTAACTGGCACACGGTCAAGGCGCCCTACCCAAACTTACAGCAGGTGGCCCATACCAGGTCTGACTAGTGTGCATATACAAGGGAGTCCCCTATGGGCAAGATGTAAACTCCGGAGCAGCTCTAGGCTAAATCTCCTCACTCCCTGTGAACAAAAGAACAAGAACAAATGAGTTAATGATTAACACAAAAGGAGACAAAATGGACACCAATCAAACCACTGAATACTAACACTAGACTGAACACACAACTCTCTCACACTAATAAGCCTACCGCTCACTCTAACACAAAAACACTGATCTTATTACAACCAAAACACAGATCACAGCTCTAGTAAAGAGCACTATAGTGCTGTGAGGCACTACCCAACCATAAAGTGGCCAAACCACAATCAACAGATGGCAAACCAACATACGACTACTCCAAAGAGCAAATGCCAACCAAAGAGAGAGCACGAGAACAAAAAGTGGTACAGATATACTGCTGAAGACGATGTGATTGGATAATGGATAACAGGAACCAGCTGCACGCAATGACGAGAGGGAGGAGTCCATCACTGCTTGATATATGGTAATGAGGATGATCGGCACCACCTGCAAAGAAACAGACCAGAGCAGAACAAACAAACACACACCCACTATGCAAGACCAAGGGACGTAACAAACACCAAGGCGGAGGAGGCCTTCCAGACGCTGAAGGACCGATTCACCAAAGCTCCGATTCTCAAACACCCGACGCGGACCAGCCATTTATTGTGGAGGTGGATGCATCCGAGGTGGGCCTCGGTGCCATACTCTCGCAGAGACAGGGCACACCGTCTAAGGTCTTCCCTTGTGCCTTCCACTCAAGGAAGCTAACCCCTGCTGAGAGGCGATATGACGTTGGGGACCTGGAACTCCTGGCGGTTGTGGAAGCACTTAAGAGGTGGCGACACTGGTTGGAGGGGGCGAAATACCCGTTCGTAGTACTCACGGACCACAGAAACCTCGAGTACCTGAGAGCAGCGCGCAGGCTGAACCCCAGACAGGCACGGTGGGCGATGTACCTGACCCGCTTCGACTATCGCATCACCTACAGACCAGGGTCAAAGAACGCCAAGGCCGACGCCCTGTCCCGGATATATACTATCGACGAGGATCCCGTACGACAAGAACCCATCATCCCTCCGGCCACGCTTATAGCGCCTATCCAGTGGGCAGTGGACGACGAGATCCGTGCTGACCAGGTACGAAATCCTCCTCCAAATGATTGTCCTCCGGGCTATCTCTTTGTTCCGTCTGATTTCAGAGACAGACTGCTGTTCTGGGCTCATAGCTCGCTGACCACCGGACACACTGGGATTTCCCGTACCCTACACACACTGAAGGGGAAGTACTGGTGGCCTCACATGGCTATGGATCTCAGGCGCTACGTCTCCTCCTGTTCTTCCTGCGCCCAGAGCACCAGTCCCAGGCACTTACCCCACGGTAAACTACACCCCTTACCCACACCCCAGAGGCCCTGGTCACACCTCTGTATTGATTATATTACCGATCTACCTGCTTCACATGGCTTCACCACCATTCTGGTCATAGTTGACCGGTTTTCTAAGTTCTGCATCCTAATACCCTGTAAGGGGCTTCCTACTGCCTTCCAAACTGCTGAGGCTGTTTTTCAGCATGTCTTCAGAGCCTACGGTGTCCCTGAGGACATCATCTCGGACAGAGGGCCTCAGTTCACCTCCAGGGTTTGGAGGACGTTTATGGAGAAGCTCGGGGTGTCCGTTAGCCTGACGTCCGGCTACCATCCCTAATCTAACGGACAGGCAGAACGGACCAATCAGGAGATCGGACGCTTCCTGCGGACATACTGCACCAACAAGCCGGAGAAGTGGTCTGAGGTTCTACCATGGGCTGAGTATGACCAGAACTCCCTTCGGCGCGTGGCCACGGGACTGACTCCATTCCAGTGCGTCTTGGGGTTCCAACCTCCTTTGGCCCCGTGGCATCCTAGCGATACGAACATCCCCGCCGTGGATGAGTGGTTTCAACGCGCTGAGGACATCTGGGCTGCCGCGCACACACGTCTCCAACGAGCCGTAAGAAGAGCTAGACATCAAGCAGATCAACATCGCGCAGAGGCTCCCGTATACCAACCTGGGGACCTAGTATGGGTTTCCACCCGTGACATGCGCCTACGTGGGTCCTGCCGGAAACTGTCTCCGAAATACATCGGACCCTTCCCCATTCACCGCAGGGTCAATGAGGTAGCATACAGAATACATTTACCCGCTCAGTACCGCATCTCACCAACCTTTCATGTGTCTCTCCTCAGGCCGGCTGTTCCGGGTCCCCTGGACACTAACACGCCGTCTGTTGCCCCTCCTCCTCCGCTCTCCATTGACGGGGAACCGGCCTACACAGTCCGGACCCTCCTGGACTCCAAGCGTCTCCGTGGACACATCTAGTACTTGGTGGACTGGGAGGCTATGGGCCCGAGGAGAGGAGTTGGGTCCCGTCTCGCGACATCCTGGATCCCTCCTTAAGGGTGGAATTCCATCGCGCTCACCCCGATCGTCCTGCTCCCCGGCCCCGGGGCCGGCCTCGCTCCTTGCCTCTTCCCGCGGCTGGAGCCACTCCTTAGGAGGGGGGTACTGTTGCGGCTAAGCCTCCCTGTTCTGCCCGCCGTTCCTTTTCCCCGGAATACTAGGGCTTGTTTCTGTTATTCATGTATGGTTCTTTCATTCTCTATGGGCCTCGTGCCTTCTCTATGTTCTAATTACGCACACATGTGCCAGTTCGGCAGCTGTGCCTGCCTGGTAATCAGTGGGCTATATAAACCCACAGAGAGTTTCTTTGTTGTCGATTATTGTTTGGCTGTATACGGTCCTTCCTTACGTTATTGCCTTATTAAAAAGAACCATACTTGATCGTGCGTTTGCCTCTTATATTTGTGGACGTAACACCAGGTGTCCAGAGGGAGTTGTGGTTCATTGTGAGAATTCAACCTCCTGTTAGAAGTTGTAGCATTCGTGTTAATCATGGATTGAAGTCATATAATGCTGTTGATGGAAGGTCTGATAGATTAATATGTACATTACTGGAAGTGCCCTCACCACTAAGTGTTGTAAGTAATATGTATTGTGTAAATTGAGACAAGCGTATGCTCTGTATAGTGTTAGCGCGTCAATGCCACGATATTGTGTATAGGCTATATATTCATTGTGCGTTCTCTTTCCGTATCTGTCAGTCATATTCACAGCATTTATACCTTCTTGGACTTCATTAAAACACCAGAACATTACTCCCAGTCTTGGTCTCCCTTCCTCAACACCACTACATTATGACAAATTGTTTGTTTTCATGTCACAACATTTAATTAAATAGTTGTCCTACTCAGTTATTTTGTATTTTCTAATCCTCATTTGGAAACATCAACAATATGAAAATCCTGTTAGGAGAATTGTAGAATTGAAAGGTCCTATACAAAAAAGCCCAAGTGATTCCTAAAAGATAGCTTCTTAAAACCAGTTCTACAGGATCCTATTATTATAGAAAATCCAAAAGGAATGTTGTACTAGGGGTGTCTGTCTTAGTTTCAGTGAAAAATACAATAATTGAAAGTGATTCAGTCACCCTGATATTAACTGAAGATACAATGAACAAAAATATAAATGCAACACTTTTGTTTTTGCCCCCATTTATCATGAGCTGAACTTAGAGGTGGATTCAGCACCACGGCCAGTTCCCCAGCCTAAGGAATCAGAAATTAATTAGGTTGAGGAGCTGGCCGTGGTGCTGAATCCACCTTTTCCTCCCTTAAAGCTTGCGACAACTGTGGAATTGTGCTGTGTGATGAAACAGCACATTTTAGAGTGGCCTTTTATTGTGGCCAGCCTAAGGCACACCTGTGCAATAATCATGCTGTCTAATCAGCATCTTGATATGCCACACCTGTGAGGTGGATGGATTATCTCTGCAAACGAGAAGTGCTCACTATTACAGACAGATTTGCGAACATTTTTTTAGAGAAATAGGCCTTTTGTCTACGTAGAAAAAGTATTAGATATTTGAGTTCAGCTCATGATAAATGGGGGCAAAAACAAAAGTGTTGCATTTATAGTTTTTTTCAGTATAACTTCAGTCATGTTCTGAATGCAAACAGCTGCAAGTCATATTATTCTGTCAGGTTGCTGTCCTATTTGAAAAAGGTATTGAATTGAGAAAACATTATTTATATGTATATATATTATTATTATTATAGTTATCTAGAACATAGTAATACAAAAACGCGCTTTGGCTACCCCAGTGGAAAAGCAACCCACTAGCCATGATTGGACTGATTGGTAAGAGCGCGCTGTTTCTTGAACATAGACAATAGCACAACAAGCTCAATAACCCTAAGAACAGACCCTAACCCAACAGATTATATACATTTCATGCAATTCTATCATTGTCGGAATTACATCTTTGCACGGACAATACCT